>JAWQFJ010001948.1:0-20000 GCA_034096865.1 Theodoxus fluviatilis | reverse complement strand
CCTGGGACACGGACCACTGCCATCTCTCGAGAGGGATTGAATAATTCCTGAGACATTTGCCTAGCTTTGTCTTCCTTCCCTGTACAACCCCATTTGCCCTTTCTTTCGATTTTTTCCCCACTGTCTCTCTATAAGGTCTTATTGTTGCCAAAAAGATCTTGTAAATGAAAACATTATGACTGTATTAGGTGCTATTGGTTTATTTGTTTTGTTCTGCATGTTCACGTCTCTGCTCCATTTAAAGTTTTGAAGGTATTTGACTTTAAACAAATATGTCATACTTGATCATAGAAGTAGATTAAGTGCAGTAGCAAGTATTGATTCATCACAAAGCTTGGTGTGTTTAAAAACTCAAATTTTACTCATAAGATTATCTTGTAATTGCTGACAGGTCGGTTTACTGTAGTTTTGAAGAAAACCATTTAATGGTTATGTAATATTCATAGAAATGCAGGACATTTTATTTTAACACAATGGAGACATTTGCTTCGGACTACAATCGTATCTATCTAATTGAATAATACATGTTAAAATATAAATCAAATATGAGACGTTTCTGATCTGTCATTGTCACAAGTAGTCTGACAGTTAGTCTGGAAAAGCTGAAATACGGTATTTTACTACCTTCTCCTCCAGTGATACATTACAATAAAATGCTATGCCAGTTATTCAAAATGCACAGGAGTGGGGGAAAATGCAACACAGATAGATCTAGCGCTAAGAATAGCTTTCTTGTAGTATTTCGGTGTATACATCATTGAATAAGGAAACAGTATTCGGTGTGATCTCTAATATGCCCCAAGTTGCCGTCAATTGCATAGTCTGTCACTGTGTTCTCTTGTCCTTGCTGTTTTATTAGGACAGTGAGATGTTCTTGTATCACATCAGCAGACAGTCAAACATGTTTGTATATGTTTTTAGACAACAAAAGTGTGTTCTATAATCCATTGATTTCTTCTGTTTTTCCGCTCCTGCAGAACAGTGTGTCTATTTAGGGTACGAGAGACCCTTGTAAAACTCCATGGTTCTTTTGGCAGAAGGCCTCCTGTAACCCCTAGCCCCCCACTATTTCCGCTCCTCTTGATTTCAACCCCAGTGACAGATATTCTCTTTGTCTCGAAAGGGACATCAGACCACCGCACCACTAGTGTTGTCGAGGCAAGGTAAACGCATAGGAGACGGGAACGAAACAATAATTTCGCGACATTCACAAACAGCCGAGTAAAAGCGTCATCAGTTCATCTCGAGATGACGAAGGAGGCCGTCGAGGCAAACATCTTAGCGTGCCATGACGTCAGACAAAACGAGCGAGAGCAATGAGGAGAAAGAAACCATTCATCCAAACCCTAGGGGACAAAAGACGCCTGGCTCTAAATGCTGGAGACGTTCCAAGAACGTGCGGTGAGTGACATGGAATTCAGCGAGAAAGCCCACCTTGGACCATCATGAAACCATCCAACCACAGCAAGGGGTGTCGTGTAAAGATATTGCATGGCTTACGTTCGCGTTTCACGTCTCCATTGTACAAAGGCAGCTGTCAGGGTCTTGCAATTAACGCATTTTTCACTGCTGGAAAAGGCGTTCTCTAAGCTTTCCCGCGTTACTGTTGCCTAACGTGCCTAGATGACTCGCAATAAGTCGATTTGTCCTCATTAACAAAGACATATTAGATTGCACATGAAAGGATTTATATTTTACTACACCCATTTATACAAACAGGATCGCCCATCTAGTGCATCGCTATAGTAAATTAGTTTCATTCCCTAGCTTTCTCAGCACAAATTAGAACAATCTTTTCTTACCACACCTACATATGGGTAAGTGAATAAGATTTAAGTGAGCTGATGGTATACGTTTATATACAGGATAAAAAGGGAATTTGTCCACCTGGACCGTGAGTAATATATGGGTCTTGACATGAGAGTATATATATATATATATATATATATATATATATATATATATATATTATATATAATTGACGTGAGGATTGTGTGTGTGTGTGTGTGTGTGTGTGTGTGTGTGTGTGTGCGTGCGTGTGTGTGTGTGTGCGTGTGTGTGTGTGTGTGTGTGTGTGACACTTATACGTTTCCACAGTTTTATTCCCATCAACTTAAAACTTGGTATGGGGTTAGATGTGGGCCGGGGTCAGGTCATGGTGGGGTTTTAAAAAATTGTGTTGCCATTGTAACCGGAAGTGGGCACAAACAAGATGGCCGCCGAAAACTCAAAGTGTTCCGATTTGACCGAAATTTGGTGTGTGGGTAGGTAAAGTCAAATGATGAAGATCTGTGAACAAATATTTTGGTTATCATGGTTACGTAATGAGAAAAACAAAATGGCGGCTCCTTTCCATGTTGAATATGCCCGTGAGATAAATAGTGTCTATGAAGCCTAATAATTAAGTAAACAATGGACGACTAGCCACGCCAAGACTTCACTTGCGACAAGTGCAACAGAGCATGCGGTTCAAGGATCGGGTTCTACAGCCACAGAGTACGCTGCCGCTCAACCCCGGACTGACCAAACCTGGCGCACACTCCATAGTCTCACGAGACTGACGGATGCCAACAACAACAAATGGACGACTGTACATAGGTGAGTAAGATGAGTAAATGGGCGCGAAGCAGTGCCTAGCCGATAAGCGGCTAGTAAGTGTATATATATATATATATATATATATATATATATAGAGAGAGAGAGAGAGAGAGAGAGAGAGAGAGAGAGAGAGAGAGAGAGAGAGAGAGAGAGAGAGTCAGTCCTAAAAGACCTCCATCACCGACCCCATGACCCATTCACCACAAGGCCTTTACGCGACACCGAAAGACCCGAAGATCAAATGAGTCAGGGTCAAGCGTTACCAAAGGACAAATGCTTACCAGTTTTTATGGTACATTGCTTCTAAAATTAGCCAAGCTAGCATACCGAGGTAGACAGTTGCTCCAAGCTCGCTCTGGGCCGTGGCGTAGCGTGGCAGGGGTTGATTTAAGGCGGTGTTAACTGAATCACTCACTATGCCGGCACAAGGAGCCGACAACTCCCATCAATCACCCACCCGCTGCAAGCAGAGTTGTCTTTCGTGGATCCGTAGAGAGCTCCGCGAAGGACGTAAAGAGCGTAAAGAGCGTTATTCCAGGGAGACCATTTATTGGCTGGCGCTATGTCCTGAAGGTGACCTCTTCTCCGAGAATGACCCGACTCTTGAGTGGACATTGATTGGGTACTCAAAGCAAGGTTCAATGATTTCTAAATCATATTGGAAATGAATTTGATTTGTCGTCTACATTGACGACAATACTACTTTCTGCCCCAGATAATTGTGGCGGTTGATTATGAGAGATTCCTCTTCAAAATAATGGCAATACACAATGGAGGCACGACATATATTTCAGGTGAACAGGTCAAATGGCGCTGATTTGCTTCTGAAGTTAAATTATGTTTTTGTTTATCAATCCGTGTAAACGAATTTACTCAAAGAAGCAGGCTAAATAAATATGTAAATTTCCCAAACATCATTGTGATATCTTTGTGACAGCGAAAGTTAGGCATAATGCAAGAAGATATGAGCAATCTCTCCTCGTCTGTAAATATAATATATTTGAAGTCGGTGCCCCTCGAAAACAAAAATATTATAGAAGATTCTCCAAACTCAAGAGAGTGTTTTGTTGTTTTCCTGCGCGTGCTTATAGGGTGTTCGTGGTGATAGATCGCTACATCCTTTTACAATTTGACTGAAAACGATATTATTGGGGGGGAAGGAGGGGGAGGGGGGAGAGGGGGGAGAGGGGGGAGAGGGGGGAGAGGGGGGAGGGGGAAGGGGGGGAGGGGAGGGGGGAGGGGGAGTGGGGGAGGGGGAGGGGGAAGGGGTAATAATAATAATAAACTTCGTGATACTTGCTTGATGTCACGTGATCCGTTTCAGCACAGACTGGCGTTTAATCCATCACATATTTTTCAGTGTCGTGAATAAATGGGGTCTGATCTTTTTTGACACAAGCTTGTAACACCCAAATTTAACACGTCACAGCAACGCAAGATGGATTAGAATATCTGAGGGAGTTATGACAGGACATGACTACAGGATCCAAGTTAACTTCATTAACATGAGTCATGCGACCTACAAATACTTTGGAGTTTCATAGGGGCCGAGATGGGGGGGGGGGGGGGGGGGGGCAAAGGGGGAATGCCTTCGAAAAGGAGAAAGGTACTTCGGAAATGTGACATGTCAGCTGCATCGAAAAACGCAGCGCTGCGCTAAAGAAGAAGCTAAGTAAGCCAACGATAGCTTCGTTGTGAGTAACAAACTTTTCTCGAGTGTGTGGTAGAGAAAATTTTCCTTTAAAAACATTTATAATGCAGCATCCAGCTGAGAACCACACAATCAGCCATAGCTCTGAAATCAGCTCAAGGTTAAAAATGAAAAATAAATTATCTTGGCAAAACGTCACAGACTGATCAAAGCCACACCAAAATCACAATGAAACGATAGAATAAATCTGCAAGTATGCACGAAATAGTATTTATATCTCACACGTAGCGTTGAATAATGACATATATAATAGTTGAAATAAATAAATATATATATATATATATATATATGTGTGTGTGTGTGTGTGTGTGTGTGTGTGTGTGTGTGTGTGTGTGTGTGTGAGTCTGCAGTAGTATTTATTATCAAAGCTGCCAAATTCCTACATACATTTAATTGTAGAATGTATTGCGATACAGTGATCCATATTGAGCGGGAAGTTAAAACACTGGCAAGCAAACTAAACCGCATATTTCTCTGCAGCTCGTGCTTCTGAGGTACTCTATGGTACCGCTGCGGGGGCTAAGGTGACAGGAAGGGGAGCAGGCGTTTATGCATAATAAATTTACATACACACATTTGCAATGACGTTTACGACGGCCGAAGTTAAACAAAGGGGAAACGAGTACTTCCCTTGCCTCAGCGCTGATTGCTATGTATGCAACAGTTTTTGCATACTCAGTGTGTACTTTGCTATGCAAATTCTTCTGGAATTCGCACAGCAAGGTCCTTCAGAAATATTTCGCAACCCCCTGTACTCAAAGACAAACAAAACCAAGCAGTCAAGGTGTCCTTCTGAAGTCAAACGTTTGCTATAAAAACCTAACTGTAGACTGTAGACATATTGCCATAGCAGTTTGAAGGCACGCCCAGCTGCACCTACTATGGCCAGAGAAGAGTTCACCAGGGGTCATATGGTAATTAGCAGTACAGCCGGTGCTATATGCTGGGGTATGTTTCGGGTCTGAAGTGAAGTGATGATCGCTAGATCGTGGCAAAAGGATAGCATTAAAGCATGCACAAAGTTTAATTAGATTAAAAAACTAATCGAAAATAGTCATAATAGAATATATTAACGTATAATTTCTGCACAAAACCCACAGAAGATAAGTAAACAAACCACACCGTAAGTAACTAGCAGACCAACACGATCGAACCGTAGCCACTACGTCAGCAGACTATCGAACTAGTGTGATATAATGTTTCATGAAAAGCTCGAATGAGTGGCAGAAGATAACTGTTTAGTTCTGGCTTGAATTGACTATTTTGTTTACCTGGTCAGGCGTGGACAGAAAATTCACGATCATCAAATCGATGAGTGCATGATCAACTTGCCCGCATTCGGCGTAATGTAACGTGTAAGATTATGACATGAAAATGGCATTAGAGCACAAAACAAAGTTTCATGACAACTAAAATCACCAATTATATAAATAACTGACCATTTTTACACTTACAGCTAGTGCTCAAACCTTACAAAGCAAACAAAACATACTGCGGGGAGTGTCCCGGTCACGCATCAAAACTCAGTACACGAGTGATCGTTTCGCTTTGCTCTCATTTGTTTCATCTGCTCCGACATGGTAAACTGGTTTTGCCAAGAAACCAACAATAATTAGAGTTAGTTGATACATTTTTCTTTCTAAGGTAATGTCCGTGAGGAAGAAAACGCGTTACGTTGACTTTCGCAAGTCCCATGCCTGTCGATTTTACCTCCAAAAAAATTGAGGTGATCGGCGGGCTCGATCCATACCAGCTGACGCTCCCTGTGGGATAGGGGATGTAAGAATTGACCCACCGTGTTTCCCTTCGCGATTCGTAAGAGGCGAATAACTAGGGACATTGTGACTTTATTTGCGCTGACTCGGAACTATTCTAGTGGGTTTTGTGCTCGGTGGTTTTACTTATATAGCCTACAAAGGCTCCATCCATCCATTCATCCACCCACCCATCCATCCATCCATCCATCCATCCATCCATCCATCCATCCATCCATCCATCCATCCATCCATCCATCCATCCATTCATCCATACCAGCTGACGAAAGACCAACTTGATCCGGAATTGAGGAACATTCCGTCAACGAGTGCCATGGGCATATTTAATTGTTGTACTCGGAACATCGGCGTACACGTTGGAAGAGTTAAAGAATTATAGGTCTTTGGAAGTCTGTCGATTCTTCGTAGTAGGATTCGTGGGAGATGTCTGCTGATTCTCGCCGGATGTTTACCTCGAAAAGTTAGATCTATTCTGTAAATCTTCTTTTCCCATCCTCTTCGTATAGCTTCGGTCACCCTTTGCACAATCGGACCTTGATTGTTTTCTCTGATGGTATAAAGTAGTAGGAGCGTTTGACTCCTCTTAATTTTTCTTTTTGTTGGTTGTTAAAACAATTTTACACGCAGCAAGAAGTCGGTATGGTTGCACGTCTCTTGTAGCACAGCTTAGCAGACAGCGCTCGCCTCCTACCAACATGGTTTTTGAAAGCTTGACAATTTTTTAAAGGTTAACATATGAATTCCATTATCTAATCTCCGAGCCATGTATATTCAGATAAAGGCTGCAAAAGATGTCTGTACTCCACAAATATGTTTTCAGTTGTCGGTAATGTTGCTGTCACCTTTGTTAGTGCTGCAGCAGGACTAAATCTTACTTGTTTTTAAACATAGCATTCATTCAGTTAACACAACACTTCTATACCGCAACAGACTGCAACTTCCATCAGAGAGATGACGTTTTCTCCAAACACATTGTCAGCTGCATGGACTTTGCTTATGATGAAAGTGCCTTTGGTACAATATTCCATAGTGCTGCTCTGAGCCTCCTGTGGCCATGCTCCTGGAGTGAAGTCCTGAAAGTTCAGTGAGCACGGCTGCCATATGGCGAGGGCGAGCACCTTGTGGTAGCTGCAGTATAGGAAGCTGAGGCGTCACACGGCGTAATGGAGGGGGAAACACTGGATCACAGTTCCCATCAGTTTTCACGGCGGTAGGAAGTTGTGGAGGGAGAAAATGTCCGCCAATGGCAAGAGGGCCAAGGACCCTCATTTCCTCCTCTGTGATGCATGGGAAACGTGGCTACCTTTTAGTCTCGGCAATGACTACGTATGTCGAGTCAACTAAACAGAAGTGCCCTGGAAAGAAGAGAGCAACAGCAGGCAGAAAGCTCATAAAAGTACTGCTCAAGAATGCAAGGTCACTAAATCGGTATTGCATAAGATCAAAGCCATAGTGAAGTGTATGACCTGACAGATCCAGAGGAATGAAGCCTGGCAGGTATGCAACCACGGAAAACGTAGAGGGTGAGACAGAATGACGGAAAAAGATAAAAGTACACACATAGGAGCGCGTATGCACGCGCACAAGCGCGTGAGCGCACACATATACACACACACAAACACACACACACACACACACACACACACACACACATACATACACGCACACATAAGCATACACAAGGATGCAGGAGCGCAAACACACCTGCAGACAAATATACAAACAAGCATATAGAGTATGCAGGAATCAAAGGACTACAAAGTGATCAATGCCGCAACATTCTGAACCAAGAAATTCGTCATAATTCACACGGCATAGACTCGAAAAATCATAAGTTAGGCTTGAAATTGTGCATTGTCAAGGAAAACGAAGATATGATAGGAAGGAAATGCATGTGCGAAAGCAGAAAGAAATGCGAGGTGGAAGTAGGGGATAGGGCATGAGGGGATGGGGTGGGGGTGGGGGGTGGGGGACTTGACATTGAGCCAATCCTTGGCAGCCGAATTCTGTATGAAAAGAACCTGCTGGACCGTCTGGACCAAATAAAAAGAGGCAAAATAACAATAAAAACGAAAAGCTTTAAGGGACATCATATAATGTTCTCACGTACAACGTGTGCCTGACGAGAAATCCTGACGACTCCTGAAGTTAAAGCCCTTGACTCAGCAGAAACAATGAAAGCTGTCCGCATCTTTGACATGCACAGCGTAGATGGCTTTTTCCTGTGACCTGAACTGCGATGCATCCATATTCTACTTTTAATCATCAGCCTGAAGCTATTGAAGAAGAGGCAACCCTCATTAAATACACGTTCCAAAACATTTCCTTATATCACTCATCACGCAGACATTATTAGTCATATATGCAGAACAATATTTCAGTCATATTATAAAAGTATCTACTTCTGAGACAAAGTTGTCTAATTACTCTTAATATATATATGCCAAAATGGAAACAGTATTCTTCAAATTTCTGCTTTAAAAAAATGCTGAGTTCCAAGGCAGATCGCATGTTCCGGCGTAGAATTTTTAGTGGCATCTCCTTACAGGCAGCAAAGTCCAGTCACAGTGTTTTGGTAATTATCGTTACCATTTCATTCCCGAATGTATATGCAAGTGAAGTCATCACTTTCACTGTTTTGTTGTTGCATGATCCCGCATCTTTAGCTCTGCAAAGCACACAGACACGGAAATGAACGACTTGCACGCGAAAAACATCACCATGAACATTCACATTCCATTGTTCCAAGCTGATTTTCTTAATGAAAGCATGTCGTGAAAATATAAAGGATGCCCCACCATTTAAATTTTTCTTAGAAAGGAAACCTATCAAAGCATAATACTTGTCCTCGTTTTTCTTACATATTAATCAAGCACTTGCACCTATATTCCTTTTGCACATTCTTTTAAAGAGTTCCTGTGTTGAGTGTTGTGCTGCCCACTGTTCTTTGGTAGATCGCTTTTTTTTCCCAATTTATCAGTAGTTATCCCCATGAAACAGAAAATAGTCCTACCACACATTAGCCTCCTCATGATGTCACGCAAGCAATCTGATAGTGATGGACAGTACAAAGTCTCTTTGATTACAACCTCTGTCAGCGCTGCCCATTTCGCAGGCAATGACAGCCATGCAGGTCAACTGGGGGACCGAGTCATCAATCGTACTGTCCTTGGTTCTGCTTCCCATGTGACTGATGAGCTTGTCATGCGTGGTTTGCTTGGAGATGAATAGTCATTCTGGTCTCTGAGAGCAGAAAGTATGAGGGAATCCGCAAAGTGGAAAGGAGCTAGAAGAAGGAAAGGGGGGGGGGCAGAAAGGGGGAGGGAGGGAGGGAGAGATAGAGTGAGGGAGAGAGAGAGAGTGAGGGAAGAAGGGAGAGAGAGAGAGAGAGAGAGAAACAGAGAGAGAGAGAGAAACAGAGAGAGAGAGAGAAACAGAGGTTGAAAATGAGAGAGATAAAAATGAGAGAGAGAGGAGAATGAGAGAAAGAAATTGGGAAAAGAGAGATATAAATATACAAATTTCCACAGCTTACATAGTTGAATTTACAACTTCGAGTCCCATCAGTTCAACTTAAAACAATGTCCTTTTACATTATTTATGTGCAAACTAAACTCAGTGCCCATTTGATGCAAACAATATGAACTTATAATAATAATAATAATAATACAGACTATTTCTACGCACATACCTTCCCTAATAGGCAAGCTCATGGCGTTTACAATGAGAAAGTCTACACTCATACAAAGCATTCTAACACTCGCACACTGTACAGTTGAAATAAAAGAAAAATTAAATACAATACAATTAATTAAGTAGCAGGCAATAAACAAAACATGAAACATAAAAGAGGCGCCTTGTGAAGCACTTCACTGCTCGTCAGGAAAGACTGACCGGAACAGGTGTGTCTTGAGGGAGGTTTTGAACTGGGACATGGAATCAGAGTGTCGGACAAGGAAAGGTAGACTATTCCACGTTACAGGGCCGATGTAAGAAAAAGCTCGCTGTCCTCGGGTTTTCTTTTTGCGACGGGGGACATTTAACGTTTTGGTGTCTGCAGCTGAACGGTTATTGGACAGTGAGAATTTCTTTGAGTGCGTGTGGTGCAGTTTGATTGAAGAAGTTGAAGCACATAGTGGCTAGCTTATACTCTATCCTATGAGCGACGGGGAGCCAATGCAGTGCACGAAGGTGTTTGGATGTGGGAGTTCTCTTGGGACATCTAAAAACTAATCTAACAGTTTGTGAATACAAACACGCTACTTTATTAGAACTACAATGACCCCCTCCAAAGAGTGTGTGACAAAACACGGCCTAAAATAGCCATTTTAAAACGGCACAGTGTGTCGTGTAAAAATGGTGCAAGAGGAGCGATTAAGCAAGCATCGAGTACAGAAAGGTTTGCAGCGGACATATCTTTAAAACTTGCTGGAACTATATGAAAATTAACACATACTCCATCATAATCCGCATCTCACGAAACTGCTATCCTCAGCTGAGGTTGGTCCACATTATAGTGTTGTACAAGTTCGAGGCGTGTAGGTGTCCTTGTAAACTGTCAGGTGGTATTCACACTATGTACCTGTCTTGTCTTCCTAGGCACACCTACCGTGCATGTATGCACTGTTTATCGCGCCAAAAGACATGAGCGACGCAATGATTAAATACGTCCTGTTCTCAGTAATGCTCTACAGTTTTTTGTAGTGTTTTTTTGCATACCAGAGAACTGTTGTACTTGAAAAAAAAAGTCATTAAGCATTATATACATTTTCAAATTAAATGATTTTTAAAGCCAGATTTGTTATTCAGTCGTCTGATTTTCTATCTTATCAAAATCTGCCATGGCAATAGCCCTTGTGTAACGCCTTAAACTCTCTCTCTCTCTCTCTCTCTCTCTCTCTCTCTCTCTCTCTCTCTCTCTCTCTCTCTCTCTCTCTCTCTCTCTCTCACACACACACACACACACACACACACACACACGCAGACGCACACGCACAAGCACACACGCGTATCCACGCACACATCCACACAGACGTTCGCGCGCGAGCGAGCATACACTCATACACATACACACACATAAACACACATACGCAAACACACACGCACGCATACAAATACACACACACACAAACGCACACACACACACGCAAACACACACACACGCGCGCGCGCGCACGCGCGAACATACACACACACACACACAAACGCACACACACACGCAAACACACACACACACACACACACGAACAGACACACACACACACACACACACACACACACACACACACACACACACACACAAACACTTACATGCATGTTCCATTCTCATCGTAAACACAAGCTGACAAGGTTCGGAAAAGAGTAAACAACTGCCACAACGCAAAGCATTTCCATGTGCACTTGTTGAGTACACGAGTTTGCCAAAACAGGCGGAACTGGAAGTATGACTTCCGTAGCTCCCTCACGGCTGGAGGCATTCAGTGCCAGGCAGAACCAGGGGAGAGAGTGGACAGACAGCTGGGGACGAAGAAGGGAGGAGGGGGGGTGGGGGTGGGGCGGAGGGGGCGAGAGGATTTTCATTGTGATTCCCCAGAGCCATCTGTTCCATCTCGAAGCTTCCTGGTTCTTCTCGGCAACTGATCCTTTGCAGATTATGTACGTCTAACCCTCAAGTACGCCAAGCTCAGTCTCACTCAGAATCCATCCCGTCTGATCTGGGACGGAACTTTTTTTTTCCCACATGGACAGCATGTCTGGTTACACAATATTATCGAAGTGTTACGTCTTAAAAGAAATACGTAGTGGTAATTCATGCAGTCTGTCTGAATACAAGCACACGTTGCCACCTAAACAAGTAGACGTTGAACCTGGGAGCTGGGGTGGGGGTGGAGGAGATGAGGGGCTGGGGTGCGGGTGCTGGGGGTGGTTGTCGATGAGGGATCCATGACACCTTCTTTTGGTAAGAAAACTTTGGTTTTCTATTTGCCAGTAAGAGAGCGTCATGGAAGACCACATTGGCATACCTTGTTGTTATGTTCAAGGCAGATGTACTGCAAACAAAGTATTAACATCACTCCTCAACGGCCATCTTCAAAGCAAACATCAACAAGGAGATGCCAATTATTTTTCCTTAGCCCAACAACAAGTTATTCCTTACATTCATCTGAAGCAGTCGTTCTTTATCAGCGTTCAGATAAACCTTAAGCTCTAAAATGCTTTCAAATGTTCTTTTCCATTTCTGAGGAATCCCAAAATGCCAGCGATGACCGTACTTCTTGATGTCATTATCCTTCACTCCATGGCTATTGACATTTCAGTCCCTGGTTTGTCAGCAATCAGTTGTTTAACCCAAACATCAGCAACTATGAACGGCAGCTTAACAAGTTCAAAGTAATGTGGGCCGTACATGATGGGACTGTGCATAGTCCCCTACGAAGTGGAGGACAGGGACTGGAGGTATGACTCGAAATAACAGCATTTGTTTTCTGCTGAATTCTGAAGACATACTTAAGACTTGACAGAGAAAGACACGATCTCAGATACTTTCGACAGCGGCGCCGTTTCTCTGCAAATACATGCAGTGGTATTTATCGCCAATCTGGGAAACGCTTTGTCATTAAACTCGTTATATAGTCCAGTAGTTTGTAAGACACCCAACAGACACAAGATGTTGATATGATCCACACATGAATAACGCAAGACCAGTCAATTACTGAGAAAGTTCGTCGGTAACTCAGGCGTCACTTTTTATCGATAAGCACCTCATCCAAAGGCCTGTAACAACGAGTGTGCTTAGGTGTAAACTTTCGTAGAAATGTTGTTGAATCTTTGTGAGACGAGTGGGTAGAAAGTGTCGCGTCGAAGAGCGTGGTTTTAAATGCTGGCATGCTACAGCAACCGTGCTCTAGATGTGCGTACTCGTATTCAGAAACGGGTGACGAACAGTGCATAGCAAGTGTGTACTAGCAGTTCCCCTTTTTCTTTGAAATTTCTTTCGTTCTTTTTACTTTTCTTTCTGTGCTACTTGCATCGTTTGCTCTCCGATTTTTTCTCTTCATTTTGTCCTTAATTTCTTTCCTGTCTCCTTGTCTTTTCCCCCCTTTCTTTTCCTCTTTCACCCGTTATTTCTTCCTCTCATCTATTCTTGTATATATTCTACTTTCTTTTATTTCGACGTCCTGTTATGTTCAGTTCTCAGACTGTCTGTCGTTTTCTACACCGCCAAGGACGTCGTGTCAGGAATGGTTACTGCGCTGATCCTGGTCCAGTTACCTCTTCCATCGGATCGTCCACTTCCGCATGCAACTAAGCGGTCACTCCCTGGGACTCCGTGAACCATCCTGACATAAGAAAGGCCAGTCGAGGTACCTCTGTTTGTTAGTGGGGTCTTGTCCTGGCTGCGTGTGTGAACACAGCCCATCTCCATTAATGAAAGTGAGACTCGGTCTAGCTCCCCCCTCCCCATCTCCCCACCTCCATCCTCTATTCTGACCCACTATCATCCCCACCAACTCCCCATATCGACACTGCCACTATGATCCCCCTCTTATCCCCTCCAGCTCTCTCGGCTACATCAAGCTGTCTGACGTCCAGCTACCCTCCACTGTCCATGGTCTAGGCTCGCACCCCAACCCCCTTCTCCATCTCCTCCTTTCCTACTCTACCCCACCCCCACCCCTCAACCTTTGACCCAGAGGTCCTTCCGGCCATTTCTCCCTGTCAACCTGTCTGCTGCTTTTTTCTGCTTGGAGGCCCGGGTGTCTCCTAATGGATTGTGAGGTGGAGGTGGGAATTCTCCTCCTTTGCCGCTGGTGGCACCAGCAATGGTGCTCAGGTCCATGAAGAAGCGCGTCTCGGGGCGAACAAGGGGGAACAGTGCTGATCAAGTGGGAAATTGTTTTCATTTGTGTTTCAAGTGTGTTTTGTCGAGTGGCTGAAAGTGGAATGTTGAGGAAACTGGTGGGTTTGTTTTGAAAGTGGTTGCGCAAACGAGGTAGTCTGATAGGTTTACGATCTTCTAAGTCGCATCAGTGTCTATCTTCTTCCATCAGAAAGTGGTATGTTTTTTCACTGAGAATATATTTCAAAATAAAGAAATATACGACAAAAAGTCCATTCCCTTATTAGGGCATGAAAAGCTATACGTCACTGAAGAAAAATATGTTTGAAAACGAATTGCAAAAGCATAAAGAATACCTTTTACATGTATAAGTAATGTTGTTAATCTCTTATATAACTGCGCCAAACACTACACAAATATTGATGGGCAATAAAGTCCTGAGCAGGCCACGACCACGGTGGATGACAATCATTTTCAAACTATTCTAAAAGGTTATCTCAATTCATAAACGTGTGTCTTGAACACCTCAATATGACTAGGATTTTAAGTCCAACATACATGGCGTTCACCAAGTTCGTTATAGGCAAAACATTTCTGTAGCCAATTTACTGGACTCAGCTGGAGTCAGCAGTTGCTGCTTGGGATGTAAACCGTTCCTGTAAATCGTAGTTGTGGTCCCATAATATCGGCATCTGTCTTCTGGTGGAAAACAGACCCCCCATTATCGTGTTAATGGCTTGAGACAATTGCCATAACCTTTTACTTTGTTTCGAAATTAAACACATTTGTCATGCAAACTTTTTCTCCTCAGATCTCAACTGTCTGGAATGCAATGTGTTTAGCGGGGATACTTCCTTATGCTTCGCGCCATTGCTCTCAATGTTAAGGTGTCTTAAATTAAATTATTTTAATGTTGCGTCAGCCACATGTTAGTTGTATGAAGTCATGTTTTACATTTGCCTCACCTGATCTTTGCCGCGTAAGGAATTCCCATATGTATGCATGTGCATAGTTGTTGGGTTTATCACAATCCAAGACACACACAAAAACTAAAACCACCCTATGAGGAGTGAACTGGGTTGTTCTTCACTAGACAGCCAGACGTGTTCAGTATGGAGACCCATGTGGTCTGAGAGGCTCAATCTATTCACATATGTTCTCTCTCTCTCTCTCTCTCTATCTCTCTCTCTCTCTATCTCTCTCTCTCTCTCTCTCTCTCTCTCGTCTGCTTTGGGTGCACATCTCTATGTTTATAAAGCTGAGGGATACTATCCGTGCATATAGCGTACATCCTTGATATTCTTATATCTTCGATGTTAATGTTAACGTTTCGAAACCTTATTCCCTTTTGCTACACATAACAAGAGCAACCACGAAATTGATATTTGTTCTCCGTGTCTTCTCATTTGAGAAGAATGTTGTCATATATCAACGACACCAGGTTACGACTAAACTCTGTCAATATTGCACCAACAACAAAATTCTACAGGTAACAAATGTATATGTTAGATAAAAAGTCGAGGAAACAAATCAGCCATTGCCGACAATAGAACGCGTCACTGCACAGCACGAAAGAGCAGAGTAGAGCGGTATGGGACACTACAGAATAAATGCAACAGCTATAATGACAACTCCAATGATATATCTCGACTGATTTAGAGGGAATGTCTTGATTTCGTTTGTATTATATAATATGCTCTCCTATATGACAATAGCAGAGTAGATGTAGTTATTCCAAGCATAAGCCAATACAAGAGTATTTTTCTAAACTAAATGCAGCTTTATTTCGTGCAGCTGTCCATCAATGCATTTAATAACCCTTTTCATGAAAAGTATTAACAGCGATTTGTCAAAGAAAAGCGGGCATGGTTTGTGAATCAGGATGGAGGATGTTGGGTTTAGGTGCAGAACCCATGAGGAAGAAGACGACACTCAAACAAAGCATTCAGCTTTACAGAATGTGCTTTAAAGTCATAAAATGTATTCCTGGTGAAAATGTTTATCCTTTCCAGGAAGTCCCTCCGGACAGAACTTAATTGGCTCATTTCTATTTTCCTTCATGTAGGCTACTCGATCAGCTCATAAAAGTTTATGTGTCACTTTATTCTTGCTATGATCTTTAGTTTCTTTTTCCAGGTTTTGCGGTAACAAACAGACAGCAAACATTTGCGAGCAAATCCGCTTTCTGTATCCACACAAGTACCATGTCTTTCAAGGAAAAGTATATAGCTGTCATGCTCGTAAGAACGATTTTGAGACTAAACAATGACAACTGCTCATCATCCACTGTCGATTTAATTATAGAGATAATATATGTAGGCGCCAAACAAGTATGTGGCGTCTCCCTCTTGAGGATTGGCCAAACTTAGATTCTTCCTAGTCATGAATTCTTCTCAATGACGTGTGCGTCATACTCACAGGGCACCGTCACCTCGACATACACTTGCTTCCCATACCCCCACCCCCCCACCCAGCAAACAAGCAAAGCTGCGACACAAACAGCCAACATTCCCGCAACGTTACAATGTGACCACGGCGCGCCCTAACACGGAAGTGACTGCTACATGAATGACTCCTCCCTCGAAGGAAACAAATGACCCCAAGCAGTGATGAGTAAGGACAGCAAAAGAAAATTAGAGAGACATACGTGTTCCCGAGATATTTCATCAAGCTCTCTACCCCCCACCCTCACCCCTTCATGTATCCACCCATTCACCCATTCGCTTAAGTCCACCCCTCCCTCTCTCCTGTCTGTCTGGTCGGTCTGGTCTGGTCTGGTCTGGTCTGGTCTGGTCTGGTCTGGTCGGTCCGTCCATCCGTCCGTCCGTCCGTCCGTCCGTGTATATGTCAGTTTGTGTATATGTCTCTCTGTAAGTGTATATATCTGTGTATCTGCCTGCCTGCCTTCCTGCCTTCCTGCCTGCCTTCCTGCCTTCCTGCCTGCTTGCCTGCCTGTCTGCCTGCCTGCCTGTTTGTCTGTCTGTCGTAATCAATACTGTTTCTCAGAAAAGGCAAAGAAGGATGAATATAAGCAAACGGGTTTGTAACCATGGCAACACTTGCTATCAAAGCTTTCAATATATGCTTCCATCTATCTTAGTCAAAGGAATTAGATATTTCCAAGGTTATCCGCTGGATACCAGCAATAACAAAGGCAGACAAGGAATGTGCAAAGAAGCTAAGGTCGATGATGGGATTGTAAAGTTTAACTCGCCGCTAAAATGTTTTCACCATGAATAAGACAGTAGACGATTTTATGTTTTGAGCAAAGCACCATGCAGTAGTTCTTATCCGGAACACATATTAGTATAAGTTGTTTACTGTTGCATAGAATAAGGTCCTTTTTATGGATACTTTGGTTCCTATGTTTGGAACGAGGAAAAGTGAAGATAACCATGACCTTGCAATCCTCCTTATAATTAGTACCACATCGTTGGTGTGGAATATGAAGCAGGAGTGTTACGGGGATCCACAAAAACGAAATAAAACAGGTTCCGGGTTACTTACATGTCTTTACATAAAACATGCCCGTTACAGGGGTAGAAAAGAAAAAGAAAAAAGAAAAAGAATGTTACATTGGTATATGGCTCAAACACAACATCCTCAATAACACAAATCTTATAAAATTACACCTACTCTTCACCTACTCAACTTCCAACAAGAAAAATGAACAAGAAGGGCAAAGCCCAGACGACTCACATGCTTGACCTTGACCTGTATATGACCTTGACCTTTATATGACCTTGACCTTTATATGACCTTGACCTTCAGGTGACCTTCAAGGTCAAGGTCAAACAACTAAACCTACCAATGACATCATACACTAAGAAATGCTTTACACATTTTTCCTACCAAAATACATGTGACCTTGACCCAAGGTAAAGGTCATCCAAGGTCATGCAACACAAAGCTGTTAATTCAAGACATAGGAAGCACAATGGTGCTTATTGGCACTTTCTACCATGAGATATAGTCACTTTTAGTGGTTCACTACCCCATTTTGGTCACATTTCATAAGGGTCAAAGTGACCTTGACCTTGATGATATGTGGACAAATGTGTCTCATGATGAAAGTATAACATGTGCCCCACATACTTATTAAGTTTGAAACAGTTATCTTCCATAGTTCAGGGTCAAGGTCACTTCAAAATATGTATACAATCCAACTTTGAAGAGCTCCTGTGACCTTGACCTTGAAGCAAGGTCAACCAAACTGGTATCAAAAGATAGGGCTTGCTTTGACCTATATACCACTTGTAGCTAAGGTCGCCATTCTCAATAACGTGGGAGAAAATTGGGAAAATGTGAAAAATGACTGTTTTTGAGACCACATTTATGGCTCCTGTGACCTTGACCTTGAAGCAAGGTCAAGTCACTGTGTATGTTTTTTGAGGCCTTGTCATCATACACCATCATGCCACATTTGGTGTTGATAGACTTAATAGTCTCCGAGAAAAATCCAACGTTTAAGTTTTTTACGGACGGACGGACGGACGGACGGACGCCCGCCCGGACGGACGGACGGACGACACGGCTCAGTACATAGACTCACTTTTGCTTCGCATGTGAGTCAAAAAGCACAAGTAAAATGTCGGTCAGCCTTCTTATATAAAACATAAAAGCAAGTAGGTCAGCCCTCGACAAGTAAAAACTATCAACCCGTGTAAAACTCTCGCATCAACCTTCCAACACTGCCCGCTCTCTCTCTCTCTCTCTCTCTCTCTCTCTCTCTCTCTCTCTCTCTCTCTCTCTCTCTCTCTCTCTCTCTCTCTCTCTCTGCCCGTCTCTGCTGTGTGTGTGGAGCCGATCTCTTCTCTTCGTCTGCTTCTCTCTTCTGTGCTTTGCCTTCTTCCACTCTCTTCTTTGTCTGCTTCTCTCTTTAGTGCTTCGCCCTCCTCTTCTCTCTTCTTCTCACCCAGCAGGCGGACCGATCTCTATCTTCTGTCTTCTCTCAGTAGGCGGACTGATTGCTGTCTTCTTGCGCTATCTTCTCACAACCAACTCACGACTCACCTTTACTCACTACTACTCATATATCAGAGCAAACACCGCTCATCACCCTGGGGCAGAACTCAACCCCCATCCACCCTTCACCTCAATTTCTATACAGTCGTCGGACCACCAACTTCACCAGCAAAAACCATGTCTCTCTCAGGTGAGATACTTCCGAAAACCCATTTCCCCATTACAAGGAGCTACATAAACTCTCGCGTTTATCAAGGTCATGTTTCACTCTTTTTTCTTGAGAAACCTGCTCAGTCGAGTTGGTATCAATCTGAGGTTGTCATCAGAAGGTGAGCTGATGGCGGCAGTGAAGACAGTAGCGACATATTTGGGAGAAAAAATATATTTAAAACAACGCCCCCGATTCTTTGCTAAGCAGTGGAATCGATACCTTAGAAGACTGAGTGGACAGCTTTAGAAACACGTATCTGCATTAATATGCAGTCTGTGTTGCAGGAGCCACACTTCCTGAACCTGACAATCAGCCTCACGTGTGATGCAATCAGAGCATCTGACAACGAGGAAAATATAACGACACTTCTGCTACTACCTTCACAGGGGCAGAGATTTAGCATGCCAAGGAAACCTCCACACGATCCTCGGCCTGTTTACCTTGGACTGTGAGGCAGCGTCGCCCCGACGTTGTCTACGACTTGACCCCGGTGTGGTCGGAATCCAGCTTGAAGCGGCTTCGGGGTGTAACTCCTTGACGGGCAGCAGCACAACAGACGTACTATAGATTACTTCAGCTACCCAGCTGTAATGTTCTTCTGTTAGAAGATTGAATGATTTTGTGGATGGATGGGAAACAGATCAACCGACATGTTCAAACGTTGACTACATTTTTAATGACGTCATAGTCCAGCCAGGAAGTACGTCAAAACCTGACAAGGTCTAAATATTGCATACTGTTACATCCCTCTTCTCATAAGATAATTTCAATCACCAGAATTTTTTTTAGCAGTTTCAAATTGAATAACATATAATTCATTGATTGTCACTTACAAATGTCTTTTGTCTGTCCGCAAAATCCTTTAACTTTTCTTTGTTACTGTCTCTATAACTTTAACTT
>JAWQFJ010001947.1:125000-189531 GCA_034096865.1 Theodoxus fluviatilis | reverse complement strand
AAATAATTTCTATGTTTTCCTGACATACCTTAACAGCGTAGACAAACAGTGATATGTATGACCTTTGAAACCTCGAAAAAAAAGACATTGCAAACTCATACCCACACGTGCCTGCCTGCAACGGTCCCAACACGGATTGATTTGAGACAAAGCAGGGACGCGTGGTGCAAACGGTGAGGTGTCATCCCAATTGCCCACACGTTCTACCACGCGTTTATAGATACTGCAGGCAAAGCTACGTATCTACCTCTTTTGACACACGCTGAGAGAACCCAAGCCACAATGCACAAACGGAGGTAGGTGGGTGGGACAGGTAAGTGGTCTACTGGTAAGTTATTGTCAGGGAATGAGGAGAAAAACATAGAAATTATTTTACAATTTCTTCAAGTGTTTCCCGTCATAGCTTAACCAGTAGACAAACAGTGATATGATCTGCCCAGCAATGGGAGGCTACGGTTGTGCTATGAACACCATGACAAAACCATTAAACCACTCACAGACATCAAACACAGAACAGCCGAACCCCGCAACAAACCAACGTAAATGATGGCAGAAAGTGTCGTTGAGACGACGGGACGACTGAACCTCTCGCAGGGACGCGGCATCGTGAAACCACCAGTCAACGTGCGCCAGGAACGGCCGCCCTCATAAGGTGAGCGCCAAGGGGATCACAGGCTGGGCAAACGCTACAGAGGAGGAGCCTGTGCAAAAGGTCACGAGTCGTAGAACCTCCCCCACCCACCCCCCTTTCCGGTTAGCAGGCACCAGCCAGCAGGGAGGATCAAGCAAAACGCCATTCTCTTATACGCATCAGTAACACAATGCGCATTCAGCAAGAATTAATCGAGAACGTTTCTAAGGACACTCCGGCACAATGTGGACTACGTGTAAGCCAGGCATACTAGAACAAGTCTCCGTCCTGATGGCGACTCGGGGACTAAGTGACTTCGGAGCCAAATGGGCACGAACATTGGCCGAGTGCCACGCAGTTTGTCCGGAACAGCACCCAACACAGCGAATAGGATCGCCAGCGATCATAGAAAAAAACAAGAAGACCCCCAATCTCCGATGCTCGGACCAGGCGGAAAGAGCCTGACCCTCAGGACCAAACAAAAACTTTCTGGTAGAGGAAGACCGAGAACACGACAGCCGGATTTCCTGCTACCGTGTTGAATTCGGCCATCCGAAAGGACAACCACGGCGCGGTGTGGGATCAACCCCGATCCCGACGGCGCATCAGAGCTAGCCTCATTTCCGGACGAGCAACCGTAGAGACATGGAAAGTACGCATCTTCCCCCTGAAGGTGCCAACGACGCAGGGCAAAATACACGCCGGGGCAAGAATTGCCTGACGCACCGCACCTGGCAGGACTCCATCTAAAAGGCATCCTCAATGACACAGACTTGCAATACTAACCGAGAGAAGGTCCTAGCACCCAAGCGAAACCCACCAGAAAAATTCGCAACCGCGAAAATTCGGGAGAAAACCCCCAGTGAAGCAAGAGACACCTCCTGAACAACTGCGTGACAGCAGAGAAGCGTACCTCCTCTTCCAAACACCTGCACCTCTCAGGGTAAAGGGTGTTAGGAAAAAGCAAGAGCTCTGTGGACAGATGCGGAGGGGGCGTCGAGGAACGGAATTAATCAGTCCCGCACCCTCAGAAAAGCGCTGTCGTGAACTTGCTGACGCCACATGGCAAATGCCCGTTGCAGAGCATGTGCGCACGTATGAGTCGAACGAAGTGCGCGCTGCAGAACACTGAAACCGCGCACAAGAGAGGGGCAAACCGCAGCCGAGCCAATCGGTTCCTCACAGAGAGAGTCCACAGACAGAGAGCGATAGGAGCGTTGGTCGGACGACTCAACGTCCCCCCCCTCTTCCACAGCCGCATTGGAACCACGGTCCGAGAACCGAGCGTGCCAACTCGCCGGGCTCTGCTCCGGTCGTTCGAGACTCGCCTCCCTGCAGGGAGAAACACAGTCGACGACTACAGAGTCAGAGGAAAAAACAGACTCATGCCGGCGCCGCACCGCACCGCCCCGCTCCCCCTTCCGGGAGAGCGAGGGTGGGGCACATGCGATTGCACAGGAAGGGTGGCGGCGTGCTGACCGAACCAAACAGCATCTGCTGAACGGTCGGTAGCAAGGCTCTGCCGTGGGCCAACCGCAGAGCTCGACCGTGCGGGAGCGCGGTGGGGGTGCTGCTCCGCCCTGCTCGACCTGTCGGGAGCGCAGAGGCGGGGCACAGACAGCACACGGGAAGAGAGGCGGCATGCTCACCGGACCAATCAGTGTCAGCTGGATGGCCGGGAGCTCCGCTCTGCCTCGAGCCCACCGCAGAGCTCGACCTTGGGGGAGTGCGGTGGGGGTGCCGCTCCGCCCTGCTCGACCTGACGGGCGCGCAGGGGCAGGGCACAGAGGAGTGCACGTGAAGGGAGGCGGCACGCTCACCGGACCAAGCAGTGTCAGCTGGATGGCCGGGAGCTCCGCTCTGCATGGGGTCTAACCACAAGCTCGACCTCGCGGGAGCGCGGTGGGAGGAGTGCACGGGAAGGGAGGCGGCACGCTCAACCGGACCAAGCAGTGTCAGCTGGATGGCCGGGAGCTCCGATCTGCCCTGGCTACCGCAGAGCTCGACCTTGCGGGAGCGCGGCGAGGAGTGCACGGGAAGGGAGGCGGCACGCTCAACCGGACCAAGCAGTGTCAGCTGGATGGCCGGGAGCTCCGCTCTGCCTGGTCTAACCGCAAGCTCGACCCGTGGGGAGCGCGGGACCGCCTTCCGTCCGAATGCCGCATCGCGCCACTATCCGAGGGCGCAGGAACTGGCCACAACTGACCGCACGATACATACCAGTCCGAGCCGACCTGCTCGCACACCTGCCCAGGAGCCAAGGGACAGGAACCACAAATCCAGGCAAGGCAGGTCCCAGCCTGAGCAGGCTGACCCGACCAGCCGGACACGCGGTGCGCAGGGTTGAAACCAGAACACTGGGCAAGGCAGTCCACCTGCCCAGCAGGCCCGACAACCCGGACACGTAGTGCGAAAGGCTGAAAGCAAAACAAAACCGCGGTCTGACCCGCCGAAAGAAACAGAAGAGGAGAAGACAGCAAACGCCTCTCCCACATGCACGGGACAGGGGAGGGGCCGGGCTAGAAACCCCCCTCGCCCCTACCACACCAGCAGAGAAAGCAAATGCAGGCCCAGCACAGCGTCCACCATCTAAGCAGACCGCGTGTTGGGCATAACAACCACAGCGTGCGAAGACCGAACTCCGCAGCGCCATCTATCAAGACAGGAAACGCCGCGGAAGCACGCCCAACCGACCGACGCGTGAACTCAAGAGAAGGAATGAAAGCAGAAACACTCACTCACAATGAGCGAGAATTCCTCCCTCCTCCCGACCTCGCTGCCCCCGGGGTGGCGACGTCAGAGTGCGCACCCTTCGAACACGCGCAGCGTGAAGGAGGGACGCCATTAACGCTCACAGCCAGGCGCCCGGCCAGACGCCCGGGAATAGCGCACAAAGCAGTAACAACAGGGAACGCGAAGACAACACCCAAGCGTACACCCCAGCAGTGGACGCAAGAGAAGGAGGGAAAGCAGAAACACGCACTCGATAAAGAGCGAGAATTCCTCCGTTCCTCCGACCTCGGTGCCACCACCTTGTCAACGCCAGATAGCGCACGCCACCCTCACGCGTAGCGTGAAGGAAGGCCGCCATAACGCGCACAGCCACAACCGCGAACGAAACTAACACACCAGCCCGTCATCGCCCACGCCGAGCAACGACACACCAACACAACAGCGAACTAGCGCTTGCACTCAACGTCCAAGCGCTCAATTCCCAACTCACACACAAGCGTTCAAACGGACGCAAACCGCGGCACGCCTCTATCCTCCCGCCTAGGCGTGGAAGACGAAAAAGGAAGGCGAGAAAGCACGCGTTCGTCATGAACGAGAACAGTTCTCGACCGCCAGAAGCGCCGCCACCACAGTGAACGCCCGTACCCCTCGCCAAAACCAGCGTTGGCGCAGTGCGCCATAACGAGCCCGGTAGCCTATTAACGTGCTTTGCCTGCAGTATATATACGCGAGGAGGACGTGTGGCATTGGGAGTGACCTCCCTTTGCCCACAGCGTCCCTAGCTTATGTCTCAACCAATCGGGTTGGCCGTTGCAGGCAGGCACGTGTGGGTATGAATTTGCAATTCTTTTTTCGAGGTTCAAAGGTCATAATATCACTGTTTGTCTACTGGTAAGTATGAAGGGAAAACATTTCTTTGTGTATGATGTCATTGGTAGGTTTAGTTGTTTGACCTTGACCTTGAAGGTCACCTGAAGGTCAAGGTCATGTAAAGGTCAAGGTCAAGCATGTGAGTCGTATGGGCTTTGCCCTTCTTGTTAAATTTTTATCTATGTTGTATCTGTGATTGTTCATGTGTCTTTGTATGCCCTTGTTGACCCTTTTTAAAGCATATTTATATATGGCGTGTGTGTGTGTGTGTGTGTGTATGCATGCATGCACATGTGCAAGCATTAGTGTGTGTTGGTATGCATGCATATTTGATTGATTGCATATCTGTGTTGGTTTCTGTGTATCTGTGTATTTCTGAAAATCCCTCTAGCTAAAGTCCAGGTTTTGCATGTCTGTGTTTCTTTATTTCTCATTTATCTTGCACTCTGTGTTTGCCTATAGTGTTTTGTTTCCCTGTCCTCGGAGTACTTTTGGTAGACTTGCTGGCCTACCAGTCTGCCTGCTTGTCTCTCATTCCGATTGTTCATCTATACCTATTGTCACTGTCTGATGGTAACCGTGTATCTGCAAATAAAGTAATTTCACAGGATATACAATTAAAGGACTCAAATGCTGGAACATTCTAGTGAATACATTTAGATGACATGATAAGTTTGAGCTTGTCTACTGGTTGTAAAGGGAAGATATTCATACTTAATCAAAGCAGACTCATAGCTCAGTGTGAGATGGTGAAGCAGGAGATCTAAAATTGGCCAATTCTTGTAGTTACATGGTCAATACAGAAAGGACATTATGTGCCTTTTTTCAATGGATGCATGCAATTCCACTTATACAGAGCTACACATTCGCCCAGATTCAGTCACCTGCATGCAAAAACAAAAGATATGTGCACTTGAGCATGTGTTCAGACACATGCAGGTGTAGGGAAGACATCATTGGTACTGAGGAGGAGAGTGTAGTTCAGTCAGAAATGCAGACTGAGGCAATGTCAGCTAAGTACCTCTGCATCCAGATCAACGTGCATACTACAAGAAAGGCAGGCAGGCAGGCAGACAGGCATCAGAACAGGCAGGCAGGCAGGCAGGCAGACAGGCAGGCAGGCAGGCAGGCAGACAGGCATCAGAACAGGCAGGCAGGCAGACAGGCATCAGGCAGGCAGACAGGCATCAGGCAGGCAGACAGGCATCAGGCAGGCAGGCAGGCCGGCAGGCAGGCAGCAGGCAGGCATCAGGCAGGCATACAGGCAGGCAGGCATCATTCAGGCAGGCAGGCAGACAGGCATCAGGCAGGCAGGCAGGCAGGCATCAGGCAGGCAGGCATCAGGCAGGCATCAGGCAGGCAGGCAGGCTGGCAGGCAGGCAGCAGGCAGGCAGCAGGCAGACAGGCATCAGGCAGGCATACAGGCAGGCAAGCATCATTCAGGCAGACAGGCATCAGGCAGGCAGGCAGGCAGACAGGCATCAGGCAGGCATACAGGCAGGCAGGCAGGCATCAGGCAGGCAGGCAGACAGGCATCAGGCAGGCATACAGGCAGGCAGGCAGGCATCAGGCAGGCAGGCAGGCATACAGGCAGGCAGGCAGGCAGGCATCAGGCAGGCAGGCAGGCAGACAGGCATCAGGCAGACAGGCATCAGGCAGGCAGGCAGACAGGCATCAGGCAGGCAGGCAGGCAGACAGGCAGGCAGGCAGGCAGACAGGCAGGCAGGCAGGCAGGCAGGCAGGCAGGGAGGCAGGCAGTCAGGCCTTCACCGACAAACTCAGAACTGAAAATATGATTTGGTACTGGTTGACATGAATTCCTTTTTAACAAAGCTTTTGTTTGGAAATGAGCACTTTGATTTTTGACATCACACATCCACACAGCACACACACACGCATGCACGCACCTATGCACATCCACATTACACATGCATCCTGCACACACACTCTGTATATGTACACAAACATTTACACGCACACACACAGTCGTACAATAATACAACTGCACATGCATGCATGTGTGAATGTGCACACACACACACACATGCACGCACACATATAAATTAATGTTCAACACACACACATACATACACAAGCACACACATGTACACATAAACGCATCCATGCATACACGTACACATTTACACACATGTACACCAACTCATGTTTGTTTCTCTTTGTGTTGCAGTCCCTAGAGAAGCTGGAGTCCCAGATTGCTGAGGCCAGGAGGGCACAGGACAGGGGTCATGAAAGGTCAACACCATGGAAGAGGTCAAGGTCACCAGATAGGGGAGGAGGCAGTGGCTATGAAAAAGAATGCTGGTCCTGGGACAGAGACAGAGGAAAGGGCAGGAGCCACCATTCAAGAGATGGTGAAAGAGACAGACATGGAGACAGAACTTATGACAGAAGTAAGTTTTTAAAGCCAAGTGAGAGCGAGGCAATTCCACACCCAAGGGAGGAACCTAGGTATAAAAGGGAAGGTTCAGCAAGAGATGGTCAGGGCCACTACTCCTATAAGAAGCCATCACAGACTGCTGCCTCTTCTTGCAAGTCCAGTAAGTTTCTTTGTCCCAGAGAGATGGAAGATGGGAATGAACAGGCATCAACCAGCAAAGCTGGCTCTGGCAGATGGAGAGTGGGAGCTGATGAGAGGAGCAGTGATCCCACCACAGGCAGGGGGAGGAGCGGGGTGGGGAGACAGGAGGGCAGGGAGGGAAGAGGGGGACCAGGCCCTGGGGGCCAGCCCCGGTGGAGGAAGGCAGGCCACAGCCAGGAAGAGGAGGGAGCTGATGTGAAATCCAACCACAAGCCAAGCCTGCAAGTGGAACACAAGGAGCTGAAGTCCTCTTCAGGTGAGTCCCCCTCTGAAGCTGTGTGTCACCTTGGCACTGGACTACTGTATTGGCTGTGTGTCACCTTGGCACTGGGCTACTGTATTGGCTGTGTGTCACCTTGGCACTGGGCTACTGTATTGGCTGTGTGTCACCTTGGCACTGGGCTACTGTATTGGCTGTGTGTCACCTTGGCACTGGACTACTGTATTGGCTGTGTGTCACCTTGGCACTGGGCTACTGTATTGGCTGTGTGTCACCTTGGCACTGGGCTACTGTATTGGCTGTGTGTCACCTTGGCACTGGGCTACTGTATTGGCTGTGTGGCCAAATACATCCAGTGTGCATGTTTGCGTGGTCAGCACTGTACCAGCACATCAAGTAGAAAATCTCAATTCGCTACACTGTAACAATCAAATTGATGCAAAATTAAGTTAAACACGAAGATCAAGTAAACATTGGAGGAAGAGCTGCCAAAGTTGATGAGATAAAAAAATATCACTGCAGCACTGTAAGGCCTTCCCCAAAAAGTTGTGATTAAAGTAACATCACCAAAAGAAAATAGGGTTGGTAGGTAGGTCTGACTGAAACAGAAATAAAAGAATGATTTATTTTCATCTAGAGGAGGTCAAATTGAGACTGGACACAATTGTGTGCATGTGTATGTATGTGTTTCAAGAAATGTCATGTACACACGTACATTTGATTCATCTGAAAAATCAAAATTGCTAATTATCTGAAAACCCTTTAAAAAAACTTAATTAGTGCTCTTAGGGAAGATGGGACAGCAAACAGTTTGTTGTTTGCCTTTGATTTCTATCTCACTTTTTTTTCTTCCTTTTTTCCATGATCCCAAAAAAAGTTTTGGGTTGGCAGAAGGGAAGAAAAAGGGTTGTTCAGGTTAACGCAACCACAACTGGTTTTTTTAAAGGGTGGGTGGGGTGTGTGACCAATCTGAAGACGCCTCTTGCTGAAACATTGGTGTTGCTGTGTGAGCAAGCACTGCAGGAGCAGGCCCTAGCAGCAGGCAGCCCACAATAGTCCATTGATGAGGAAGGTGGCTTGACATATCACAAGGTCAAAAGAAGCTGCGCAGAAATCCTAGTTTACACACTTTCTGTACATCAACAGCTGTTACTTGCTTTTCTTCATGAAATGGTTTCTTGGTAGCAAAACAGAACTGGTAGTGTGGTTTGGGCTGTGTTGAAAGTCCTCTCCTTGTGCCTCACACAGGGCAAATGGCTGCACCTGCTAGTGAGGATCATTCATATGGTTGGGATGCCTGGCCACTGTGCTCTAGGAATTGCTGTTGAGTTGATGTCTGTTCGGTAGTGTAATGTCCAAAGCAAAAGAGAAGAACCGAGTTTGAGTCACATCAAGGAATAGTGAAGACGAAACAATGCATCAGAGAAAAAGTATGGTTTCCTGGCATCGACAAGATGGTCGAAGACTCGATTTTTGCTCGCCAAGGTATCCTGGAAGTCATCAAGTCTGACAACGGTCCCCCCTTCAACGGACATAAATTCAGAGAATATACATCGAACTACGGTATCAAACACCGGAAAATTACACCACTATGGCCTGAAGCCAACGGTGAAGCTGAGCGCTTCATGACGACGCTGAACAAGCACGTCCGAACGTCCGAGGCGGCGAACCTGAATTGGAAGACCCAATTACCCACTTTCTTGCGACACTACCGTAGCACTCCCCACAGCGCCATCGGTATCTCTCCGTACGAAGCAAGATGAACATTGGTTTGCCAAACTCTTCACTACTTTAAAATCTAATTTCGAAGTCACGTATCGTATACAACGACGCTGTGAACAAGCAGAAGATGGCTGAGTATGCCGACGCCAGACGACACGCCAAACCATGTGGCATAAAAGCTGGCGACCACGTGTTGGTGAAACAAAGAAAATACAACAAACTGTCAACACCCTATTCTCCACATCCCTATGTTGTCACTGAGAAGAAAGGCAGCATGATAACTGCCAGACGAGACAAGGACACTATCATAGTGCAAAATTCGTCCTTCTTCAAACCCATCCAAGGCGTACAGCCCCAGATCATCAGTAATGAAGAAGAAGAAGAAGAAGAAGAAGAGAGAAGAAATGAAGAAAAGACTATGAATGAGCCACAACATGAACCCCAGCAGAAACAACGTACTCCCACTTCACTGACGACAGTTTCAGCAACCCCTCAGCTGCGACACCAGTTGCCCACCATGCCGATTCAGAGTTCGACACTGAGTACTGATCGTCTATTCCCAACTACGACGTCAACACCTGGCAGATCTCACTCTTCCGACGCTCGACCTACACCAGCGAGACCATCCCGACAGCGACGTCGTCCCGCTTACCTGGATGACTATCAAACCTGATAGTCATATGACTGACATAAGCCACGATTATCCGACAAACATATGATGATAAGAGTGAACTGTGTCCGCAATTAGTGGAGAAAAATGTAAACTTTAAATAACCGGAAAGACATACATATTTACACAGACAAGCACACACACACACACACACATTTGAAATCATTGTGAAATTTCTTTTTTTTATTTATCAGCACTCCGAATCAAGCTTTGAAAATAATATTTGCAAACAAGAATTGCAGGAAATGAACGTTAACCTTACATTTATCTTACAAATACCTGAACAGAATTTTGAAACGAACACTTGTGAAAAAGTGACAATTTACATGAATTAATTCCAGTCAGTGATGCTGACCTATAAGGAATGCCTGTCTAAAGAGTTCAACAAATAACTGGAGCCAATCCATGCCCCACTCATCAGCTGGTGCCCTTAGTAGCTGGGCTTTCAGGGTCTGCTGCAGTTGCTGTCAGTATGTGTGACCGATCTACAAAATGAGGCTAAAGCCATGTAACCTCATTTCACGTTATCAGCCAAAGTGAGAGGGCTGATGTATGCCTGTGTTGAGATTTTGATAGCTTTGGAACCTTGGTCTATTTATTAATACCATAACATTATGTTTTTGTGAAATTCAGTCATTTACTTTGCTTGGTCCTCAAAAATCTGACCGTAACCTACCAAAACAGGAGTGAACAGTTCCTCCAGAATACAGTACTGTCCACGCATGAGTACAAAATAGACCAGCCATATGTTTCATATTCTTAGAGTATATTTTCCCAACCCATTTTTTTCTCAGTTATTTCCATTTGTGAGCCAAAATATGCAATTCAAAATAGTCATCACGATGACGCCAGACGTGTGTTGTAAGCGGCGAGTCGCGCGAGATGTCTCGCAGCGAGATGCGGCTTAGCAACGGGCAAACAGCAGGTGAGGCGGAAGTGGATTTATCTAATATGGCATTGCCCGACAGAGCTGGTTTAAAACGGGTGTTATTATTGGAGGTTCTTGACGATTCTGACCTAGATTATGACTGCATATTTTATCGACCCCCAACGTCCCCAATGCAACCACAAAATCTCAAGAATTTACAACGCTGTTCTGTGAAATTACCAATCATGATCATCATGATGATCATGTAATGTGTTGATTGTTGCTGCCATACCAAAGCAGAAGACTAAAGTGGAACTAGCGCGGAAAGAAACGAGTACAACTGAAACAAACTAGTAGAATTCCACACCCTCCCTATTCCCATTCCATGTAAAATTACTCAAGAATACTGAAAGAACACTTACGTTTTAATATTCTGTCCCATTCCTCCCTCGCAACGCAACAATTGAAAAAAGTCCCACCGAGAAACAGAATTCCAATGCGGGTAGTTGCCATTTTGTTTCTTTGTTTCTAGCCCGCGAGCTGCAAAAAGAGCCTCTCGCCAAGTCTTGCGAGACACGCGAGCCACTCGCCGCCTTACAACAGAATGGCTAGCCCAACTTGCGAGATACTCGCATGGCTCGCCGCTTACAACGCACGTCAGGATGCATGGAAAGCATTGCCTACATTTTAAAGCCCTCTTTCATGAAGTCATCACTGGTCTTCAGTAGCTCATAACATTGTCAATGTTCCTCCTCTTTTCAAGCTTTTTGCATCGTTGGAAAGAAAAATGTCTCCATCTAGCTCTTATACTTGTTATAGTTCAGAATTTCCAAATGGTGATATCCACCTCATTTTGTGGTGGAGGGTCACACATGTCATGTTTCAAGTGAGTGATCTTGTGCTTGGATTGTGCACTGGAACAGCAAGTCAAAGCATAGTCAGACTTGGGAGGGGACTAGGTCAGGTATGTCTGACAGGTGTGTAGATGGGAAACTCATTTTCTCTCAACATGAGGAAGTTGCCCAGGATTTGCTGTGCATTTGCTACAATGAATGGCACAGTGTGTAAGAGTCCCCATTCCACAACTGGCACTGATGTTTCCATCAGCCCACCAATCCATCACCACTGGAGTTTCCCTTTTCTTGTCCTTGCACAGATTCCTCAGACTCCGTGGAAAGTAGCGATGGAGATGACAGCCCTGCCCCTGAACGCATTCTCTCAGAAGATGAGTTGAATGCCCTTGGTGCCAAGCTTCTGCGTGCAGAGTTGATGGGAGACGAGGTGTGTATTGCAGCAGGTGTAGATGTGCTGAATGAGGTGTGTATTGCAGCAGGTGTTGATGTGCTGAATGAGATGTGTATTGCAGCAGGTGTTGATGTGCTGAATGAGGTGTGTATTGCAGCAGGTGTTGATGTGCTGAATGAGGTGTGTATTGCAGCAGGTGTTGATGTGCTGAATGAGGTGTGTATTGCAGCAGGTGTTGATGTGCTGAATGAGGTGTGTATTGCAGCAGGTGTTGATGTGCTGAATGAGGTGTGTATTGCAGCAGGTGTTGATGTGCTGAATGAGGTGTGTATTGCAGCAGGTGTTGATGTGCTGAATGAGGTGTGTATTGCAGCAGGTGTTGATGTGCTGAATGAGGTGTGTATTGCAGCAGGTGTTGATGTGCTGAATGAGGTGTGTATTGCAGCAGGTGTTGATGTGCTGAATGAGGTGTGTATTGCAGCAGGTGTTGATGTGCTGAATGAGGTGTGTATTGCAGCAGGTGTTGATGTGCTGAATGAGGTGTGTATTGCAGCAGGTGTTGATGTGCTGAATGAGGTGTGTATTGCAGCAGGTGTTGATGTGCTGAATGAGGTGTGTATTGCAGCAGGTGTTGATGTGCTGAATGAGGTGTGTATTGCAGCAGGTGTTGATGTGCTGAATGAGGTGTGTATTGCAGCAGGTGTTGATGTGCTGAATGAGGTGTGTATTGCAGCAGGTGTTGATGTGCTGAATGAAGTGTGTATTGCAGCAGGTGTTGATGTGCTGAATGAGGTGTGTATTGCAGCAGGTGTTGATGTGCTGAATGAGGTGTGTATTGCAGCAGGTGTTGATGTGCTGAATGAGGTGTGTATTGCAGCAGGTGTTGATGTGCTGAATGAGGTGTGTATTGCAGCAGGTGTTGATGTGCTGAATGAGGTGTGTATTGCAGCAGGTGTTGATGTGCTGAATGAGGTGTGTATTGCAGCAGGTGTTGATGTGCTGAATGAGGTGTGTATTGCAGCAGGTGTAGATGTGCTGAATGAGGTGTGTATTGCAGCAGGTGTTGATGTGCTGAATGAGGTGTGTATTGCAGCAGGTGTTGATGTGCTGAATGAGGTGTGTCTTGCAGCAGGTGTAGATGTGCTGAATGAGGTGTCTTGCAGCAGGTGTTGATGTGCTCAATGAGGTGTGTATTGCAGCAGGTGTTGATGTGCTGAATGAGGTGTGTATTGCAGCAGGTGTAGATGTGCTGAATGAGGTGTGTATTGCAGCAGGTGTTGATGTGCTGAATGAGGTGTGTATTGCAGCAGGTGTTGATGTGCTGAATGAGGTGTGTATTGCAGCAGGTGTAGATGTGCTGAATGAGGTGTGTATTGCAGCAGGTGTTGATGTGCTGAATGAGGTGTGTATTGCAGCAGGTGTTGATGTGCTGAATGAGGTGTGTATTGCAGCAGGTGTAGATGTGCTGAATGAAGTGTGTATTGCAGCAGGTGTTGATGTGCTGAATGAGGTGTGTATTGCAGCAGGTGTTGATGTGCTGAATGAGGTGTGTATTGCAGCAGGTGTTGATGTGCTGAATGAAGTGTGTATTGCAGCAGGTGTTGATGTGCTGAATGAGGTGTGTATTGCAGCAGGTGTTGATGTGCTGAATGAGGTGTGTATTGCAGCAGGTGTAGATGTGCTGAATGAAGTGTGTATTGCAGCAGGTGTTGATGTGCTGAATGAAGTGTGTATTGCAGCAGGTGTAGATGTGCTGAATGAGGTGTGTATTGCAGCAGGTGTTGATGTGCTGAATGAGGTGTGTATTGCAGCAGGTGTTGATGTGCTGAATGAGGTGTGTATTGCAGCAGGTGTTGATGTGCTGAATGAGGTGTGTATTGCAGCAGGTGTTGATGTGCTGAATGAGGTGTGTATTGCAGCAGGTGTTGATGTGCTGAATGAAGTGTGCCTTGCAGCAGGTGTTGATGTGCTGAATGAGGTGTGTATTGCAGCAGGTGACGATGTGCTGAATGAGGTGTGTATTGCAGCAGGTGACGATGTGCTGAATGAGGTGTGTATTGCAGCAGGTGATGATGTGCTGAATGAGGTGTGTCTCACAGCAAGTGCAGATATGCTGGTACTGTAGAAATTGGGAGGCAGTTCCTTGTCATGATTGGATATTTGTACCATTTGCTTTGTCCAATCAGGATGAAGGTGCCAATATATCACCAGATTTGTTTAAATTGTTCTATAGAATTGCACGAGGACTTTATGTCTACAATGCAAAGCTTTCTTAGAGGAAAATGATTCTTCTGCCTCCTTCTCTCTGGTGTTACTTGATCTGAATTTCCTCTCCAGACTCAGGCAGCCACACTTCGGGGACAGCTGCAGAGAGCAAGGACAGCCAGGGAGCAGCACCTGGCAACAGGTGCCTCGACCAGTCGCCCTCCACCACCAGAGGAACAGGTTGCAGTCCTTACGCGCACCAGCAAGACTGGAGTGGTGTACCCCCTGTCCCACGCCAGCTGCCAGCCCCAGTCCAAGGGAAAACGGCGCAGAGAGGGCAAGGTAAGAGACTCTGTGTGTGTGTGTGTGTGTGTGCGTGTGTGTGTGTGTGTGTGTGTGTGTGTGCGTGTGTGTGTGTGTGTGTGTGCGTACACCCGTGTGTGTGAGTGTGTGTTCATGTGTGTGTGTGTGTTCATGTGTGTGTGTGTGTGTGTGTGTGTTCATGTGTGTGTTCATGTGTGTGTGTGTGTATTTGTGCATGATTGTGTTTATGTGTGTGTGTGAGTTTGTGTTATTGTTTTTGTATGTTTCTTTACACACACATGTATATATATATATATATGTGCACATCCACGATATTGCCTAACACTAGGTGGGACATACCTGTGTTTGGTTTCTTTGTAACCAGCGAGACGATCACATGCGTATATCATTATAAAAGGTATTATTTTGATATCTAGCATGAGGGAACATCAAATTAGTTCTATGAAAACAAACATGATGTGATTCTGACCAAATCAATCGATGTGATAAGCTCCTCCGCGACGATTGAGTTTCGTAAGAAACACCAGAAACCAAAACCAGAATGGCGTTGATAAAAACTAGTCATAAAGTATTTATTCATGACCCATGAACGAAACTATTGAATTGTATTAATAAAAAACTAATGTAGAATGCCTTACTTAACCCAAATTGGATGAAGATGGTCGATCGAACGGATCAAACGAACTGAAAGCTTCGCACATGTGTAGCAAATTTTCGTACGTAACAGAAGGAAATGAAGGAAACGAAGCCTTCTCATTGGTCAAAAATCGCGAGTACTATGACGTATCCTTCTATAAACGTGTTCATTTACTGCGGGATGACAAAAGCTTCCTTCGTATCCGTTTCGAGTGCGGAACAATATAGCAACACGTTTGGTACACGCATACCTTTCGTAAGTAACGCAGGGAAACAACCGACGCTGACCATCAAAATAGTCCCAAGAAATTGGTTAATACCAAAAGAAGAATAAAACTATGCAGTTGTATGAGTAAACTAATGAAAGGAAAAGTAATTTGAACCTTCTCTTCAACACATTTATGTACACATGTTTGGCTTCGATTTTTTTCCTCTGAGCAAGGGTGGTAGAAACGAGAGTAACGTACGCATAGGTCTTTTTTATTTCGGTAGAACTACCTCTGTTTTTATTTTGTGGCGACTTTCCACTGAAATATGACTAAATTAACAATTGAACTTGAATTATTTCACACAATCTATACTTTGTAAGGTGAATTTGCACAAGATAACAAGCATTCAAAAGTGGCGTCGCAAAATGTCCCGTTTTTCGGCGCCATTTTTCCGCTTCGTACGAGTTTAATTATTTTTTTGTGAATCTCTGCAAAGCAAAACTATAAAAACTATTGGTCATAGCATTACAAAAACATTTAAAGAACCCATATAAATTTGAAATATATGCATGCTGACTGTGTTAGATAGTTTTATTCAAGTGTCTTTACCCAGACCCCCAGTTTTTGATAGTGTTAGGCAATATCGTGGACGTGCACATATATATATATATATATATATATGTCAGCTTTTGTGTCTGCAGGTCTGTATATCAGTGTGTGTGCAGGTCTGTATATCAGTGTGTGTGCAGGTCTGTATATCAGTATGTGTGCAGGTCTGTATATCAGTGTGTGTGCAGGTCTGTATATCAGTGTGTGTGCAGGTCTGTATATCAGTGTGTGTGCAGGTCTGTATATCAGTGTGTGTGCAGGTCTGTATATCAGTGTGTGTGCAGGTCTTTCTGTCTCCCTGCCCTTTTGCGTCTTCTTGTGTTTGTGTCAATGTCTATGTGTCTGCCTTTACTGTCTCTCTCACCCCTTTCTTTCTCCCTCTCTCTCTTCAGAACATAATTTAACATTTTCTTTGTAGGTGGATACACATGGGAAGCAGGGACAACGGCTGCGCTACTTTGATGATGATGACAAATTTGGACTGAAGGAAATGGTGAGTGATGGTGAGAGACGGCTGAGAGTACATGGTTGTGCTGTGCGCACTGCTGTGATTCTCTGAGAAAGCCTCCACACATGTCCCCCACTGAGAGTTACTCACCTTCATCCTCCTTCCTTGCATGGCACTATGGCCGCAGCTATTTCGCAAGACCTCAAGTCTTTCAGAGAGAGGGTAGGTGCATCGTAGATGTTCACCAAGTATCGTTTACACAGACAGAATTACCTGGTCAGCCCCTCAGCCTCTACTCGATTGTTGAAACTATGTCTTTTGACAGGCGGAAATGGGTGAGCATGCTCTGGGGTTGGACGATGTGCGAGGTGCAGTGCTGTGGTTCTATCCCTGGGACAGGAAGACTCTGGATGTAAATATCTTTCCGAGAGCTTTGAGACTCTTCTGTTACAATCACCTCATACTACGCTGGTTTGTTCACTGAATGTTTCTGCATTTTCTGGGTAAATTGCCCTGATGCTGGCAGACCATGACACAAGTGGAGCTTTCAGGCCAAATCAAGAAGCTGAAGAGTGAAAGACAAGGTCAGGAGAGGTGGGACATCTCCATCAGAGGAGTCCCAGTTACAGTGCTATCATGCTGAACACTGTTGGAACTAAGCAGTATTTTCAAAACATCATCTTGTCTATGAAGAAGTACACTGCTTACTGCAGTTTTAGTGGCTTGCACTTGAAGTCAGTTGCATAAAACTCACTTCAGTATGTTCTTGCAATAGGACTTATGTGTACCATATTCAGGTCTGCACACTTCATTTCATTGGAGTAGAACTCACGATTACTTTCCCAGCAATAAACAGACTTCAGCCTCACTAGGTATTTTCCACACAAAAAGACAGATCAGAATGTAAAATGCTGGGAAAAGGGTTCAGCTTCAAACCACACTTGAAAGAGAATGAATGAACAAGCTTCCAAATGAAAGACTTCCTTAGAATATGTCTGAGGGATAAACAGCATGGTGGTTGGGTCATTGACACTCATGTCTGTGTGGTAAACAGCAAGATGATTGATTGGGTCATTGAAACACTTGTGTCTTTGTAGTAAACAGCTATGCAGTTGGGTCATTGACACACATGTCTGTGTGGTAAACAGCAAGGCAGTTGGGTCATTGGTGTGTTTGTGTGGTAAACAGCAAGGTGGTTGGGTCATTGACACACATGTCTGTGGTAAACAGCAAGACAGTTGGGTCATTGGCGTGTTTGTGTGGTAAACAGCAAGACAGTTGGGCCATTGGCATGTTTGTGTGGTAAACAGCAAGACAGTTGGGTCATTGACACATCTGTTTGTGTGGTAAACAGCAAGGTGGTTCGGTCATTGACACACATGTCTGGTAAACAGCACAGTGGATGGGTCATTGACACAAATGTGTCTGTGTGGTAAACGCCATGCCAGTTGGGTCATTGACACCAAGACAGTTGGGTCATTGACACACCTGTCTGTCTGGTAAACAGCAAAGTGGATGGGTCATTGACACAGACATGTCTGTTTGGTAAACAGCAAGACAGTAGTGTCATTGACACAGACGTGTCTTTGTGATAAACACCAAGACAGTTGTCATTGACACATATCTGAGTGGGAAACAGCAAAGTGGTTGGGTCATTGACACACATGCCTGTGTGGTAAACAGCAAGGGGATTGGGTCATTGACACTGATACCTGTGTGGTAAACAGCAAGGGGGTTGTGTGGTAAACAGCAAGGGGTTGGGTCATTGACACTGATACCTGTGTGGTAAACAGCAAGGGGGTTGTGTGGTAAACAGCAAGGGGTTGGGTCATTGACACTGATACCTGTGTGGTAAACAGCAAGGGGGTTGTGTGGTAACAGCAAGGTGGATGGGTCATTGACATGATACCTGTGTGGTAAACAGCAAGGGGGTTGGGTCATTGACACTGATACCTGTGTGGTAAACAGCAAGGGGGTTGGGTCATTGACACTGATACCTGTGTGGTAAACAGCAAGGGGGTTGTGTGGTAAACAGCAAGGGGTTGGGTCATTGACACGGACGTACCAATGGCCTTCCATTTCAACTTTTGCTGGAGCTCACTCCGTCTGAAGAGAGGCCATATTTTCTGGAACAGTTGTCTTCTAGTGCAGTTTGCAATGGACACATGGACCATTGCCTCCGTCTGTACATCCCACAGTGGTGTGGCATTCTTGCCTGACAGTACTATCAAGACTACACCACTGTCACTTGTCAGACTGAATAGACCACCATCTTTGACTGTTGTCTCAGCTTTGCACAAGACAGACTAGCCAACACAGATGCCCTTGTGCTGTAGATGAAAATGAAAGTCTGCGCAGGAAGAGAAAGTGGCAACTGTGCCAGGAGATGGCTGCCTGAAGGCAGGAACAGGTGCATCCCTGGGCAAGCAAGCCCAGCAAGTTCTTCGCCCAGTTTCTTGGGGTGAGCTGCATGCAAGCATAGGCCAGTGTCACCATGTGTCAACATTTATTAGCCTTTACATCTGCAGATCAAATATTGACACATGTTGACACTGGCTAATGTTTGCTAGTGGCTTGCCTCTGTGTAACTCTCGCCTGGACAGCCTCAAAGAAGATTGCTTTGGGGCAGGTGGATTGGAAACAAGTCTGTTGGAACTTTTAACTTTTTTCTTTCTCTTTTTTCCCAGGTTGCACAAGAAAAAATGGGCACAGCAGAGGACCAGAACACCATGTTTGCCCGCTTGGCAGGAAGAGTAAGTACATTTATCTTTAGGATTTTTCTTTTTCATATTTTACAGGCCAGAGTTCACTTGGCAAAGTTAAGTAATGGTCTTAATGTGCAGTGGCCATGCTTACTCTTACCTGGGGTTTTATAACTCCAAGCTCAATGTGGATGCTCTAGCAGTGGGTGTGGGCACTATCGTTGGTGGTTGATGATATCCTAGCTCTGATAGGCAAATCATGACGGAGTGGTCACCCGTGAAGGCTGGTGACCTTTGGCCTTACATTTAGCTGAGAAAGTAGGAGGTGAAGGTCATGCCCCAACCCACACTGTTCCATGCTCCAAGTGGCCCGTTGATCAGGGGTAATGTGTAGAGGGATTTGAGATCCAGATATGGGCGATGAGTCTCTGTGCAAAAACAACCTTGACTTTTTATCCTTTACCATAGTCAGGTGTGTGTGTAGTGTAGTGTCACCATCAGCACAGACAAGGCAGTAGAGGTCTATTCTACAAGTACAGTAATCCCTGTTGTCATGACCTATAATGAGTTTTGGATTTTCATGGTTTATCTGGTGTGTGTCAAATGATTTGCACGTGAGATTTGTGCTCTCAATGTTGTGCTCTGGCATTTTGTTCTGCTCTGAAGTTTCTAGAGTACATTGCAGTGCACGTCGCTGGCTGTTTTGATTTCAAAGTCTTGTCAGCACTCATGCACTCTCTCTCTCTCTCTCTCTCTCTCTCTCTCTCTCTCTCTCTCTCTCTCTCTCTCTCACACACACACACACGCATGAACGCACACACACGCACAAATGCACACACACACACACGCGCACACACACACACACAAACTCTCACCCTCCCGTCCTGATCCATCTCCTTGCTCCCCTGATGCATTGGGTTGTGGTTCTATGTTTACTGTGAGAAAATTGAACAAAGACTGTCTGCTTGTAAGCAATCTCTGGAGGAAAAGTTTTCACCCTTTAACCTTTTCGTGTTCACATGGTGAAAGTAATTTCAGATAGCTAGGCTCCTTAAAATTTGGGTCTGACTTGCTCTGCAACTGTCTGAACACAAGTTTTCCATACTCCGGGACATTTTGGAATGGATTCATGCTGCCCCTTCCTTTTCAAATAGCTGGACCTCAGTTCATGGGTAACACATGTTCAACTTCACCAACTTTTCCAAAATTAACACATTACGGCCTTAACGAATTTTAACGTCTAAATTTGAAAAGGTTAACGTGTCATACAGGTTGATTTGTGGCTCTTTTTGTTGTCCTTATGCATATCACATATCAAGTCAGTCACCTGTTTTAATGACATACTATCATGATAATCTGATCCCTTTGATGAAGGGAGACCTAGCAAGTAGGGACACCTTTGGACTCCCCTAAGGGTGTTTGATAGTCACAGGGACTACTGTATCGCCATGGTACTGTTCACCCTGAATTCTCCATTCATAGTGACATTGTAAAAGATAATGGACAATACTATGTTCTCTCAAACCATATGCCAGGCTTGCTCAGTGGTGACGCCAGCAGCTTGACACACTTTACCTGTGTGTGTTGGGCAAGCTGCAGCTTGCATGGAGAATGGGACTGACTGCATTGTCCAAGGACAGCCACGCCTTTGGAAGTGTGGGTGCACTGTGGAGCCTGCACCACTGGAACACTCCTTTGCTTTACCTGCACTGTTTCTGTCAACTCGGACTCCTCTGCAGAAAGAAATGTGCCAATCCCTTGGTGAGGAGAGAAATGGCTGGGAGTGGATTGTTGCACAAATGATGGTCCAGTGGAATTCCCAGGTCGGCTGAAGCATCATGGGATGAAGTGTCACTGGCATGGTGTCAAAATGATCCAGCATTTACAAGTCCTACAACCCCAGCTAAACTTTCAAATTATAGGTATTGGAAGAATAGTGAGAGAACAATGAACTAGACTTTTTCTTCTTCTTTTTTTTCTATGGCTTGCTCTTTTGCTGCGGCTCTGATGTGGATTAGGCTGAAAGCACTTGGGTTTGTGGTGGTGATGTGATGTTGGATATGTCTTGCAGGCAGCTACTCGGACAGACGACGATTTCCAGATGGATGACATGTTTATGGAAAGGGCCGCACGGAAACAGAACCAGGCCGGGCAGGAAGAGCGTGAGAGGGCCAGGGCTGTGATGGGTGAGTGCACAGCTGACAGCAAGTCTTTGACGGCCCAGTCTGCCATGTTCTGGCCTCTTGGGTAACTGTTGGTCCAACTTCACACCTTGAAAACTTGCCTTTGTAAATAGATGTCATTTGCTGGACAACATGAAGAAACATTCCTTTCTTTGTGGAAGTAATCCACTGTTGAGTAATTGTGTCATCAGACTGACTGAAAGTGATAGACAAAAATGAAATCTAGTTGGGATTTACAAAACGAGAAAGTGACAGACACAGAAGAGACGGTGTTAAGTGCAAGGAAAGAATGAGTGCAGTTGATGTGTGTGCTGAATTATGCATTAAACATTGGGAAAGAGCTGTTGACCAAGCGTGGAGTGCCAGAGAAGGTAATGCATGGAGGAATGCTTGGATAACCTGACCACGGCCATGAACCAGGAGGGCACACAGAAATGTGCGCGCAGTGGCTGTGTCATGAATTGTTGTTTTCCAGAGCATCACAAAGTGCAGTCAACAATGGACAAATGCAACTTCTGCTTCAACAACGTTCCCAAGCATCTCATCATTGCCATTGGAACCAAGGTAGCTGCTTTTCTGGTTACAGCCTCTTTGCTTGCTGGTTGCATTTATGGACAGCGTGTTCAGAGTTCATATAGTACAGATCCATTTTTACTTACTCACACTTATTTATGACAGAAATAGGGAAGTTGATAAAATGTATTCATTCATGATTGCTATTATTGTTGTTGTTATTATCATTACTTCGTGCATTGTTTCCCAGTAATCAGTCGGAATGACGTCATTTGCTCACTATAAGCAGGACAGCTTACTTTTCTAGCATTCATGAATCTCAACATTCTTTTGACAACAAATCCAATGTGTACGTGCCCCCCAATCTCTCTCTCTCTCTCTCTCTCTCTCTCTCTCTCTCTCTCTCTCTCTCTCTCATATTCATCCTTTCTTACACTTCACCCACAGACACATATTTACTCGCACACATACTCACACATACTCACACTTACATAACTCACACAATCACATTCTCACATGCACACACACACACACACACACACACACACACACACACACACACACACAAACACACACACACACACACACACACACACACATGTGCGCACATATACATATCAAATCACTTTATTGCGGAAAAATTGCACATAGTAATGACATGTCTGCAAAAGCATAAGCCATGCAAGTGAGTGTCTGCTCCACTCATACATCCATTATACATTTTCAATGCCTGCTCATGTAATCGTGGAGAGAATCCCCCTGTGGGTTCGGGGTAAGAATTGACCCACTGCGTCTCCCTACGCGCTTCGCTTTTACTCTCAACTGTTCTAGTGATTTTCATGCTTAATGGCTTTGCATAGCCTACAAAGGCTGATAGGCAGTAAAACACCATCCATCCATCCATCCATCCATCCATCCATCCATCCATCCATTCATCCATCCATCCATCCATCAATCCATCCATCCATCCATTCATCCATCCATCCATCCATCGTGGAGAGAAAATTGGTATGCACCAATAAAGTACATTTACTCTTGCTGTCCTCATTCCAGCCCAGGCACATCTGGACCCTATCATAACAGACAAGCTGAAATATTTCACTAGGCTCTTAGCCTGGCGCTCAGACAAACCAAGCACCAGTAGACCTTTGACAAACCGATGATGTACAGTGCCTAGAAATCCAATTACAAGAACCACAACTCGAGTGTAGAAACCAGCATCACTGAGTGAGAGACACAAAGGCATATATTTGTGTAATTTATCTTGATAACACTTGTCCACAAAAGTGTCAAATAGGTTGGCAATCTCAATGATAAAGGCAACTGAATGAATTGAGGTGGTCTATCATGCATGCATACATACATACATATCAAAAAGACTTTATTCATGAAAATTGTACATCTGCACACATGAACAAATTAATGCATAAACTCTCAGCCATTGAGTATCTGTAGAGAGCATAGACCTAATTTGGAATACATACATACATACATTCATACATACATACATACATACATACATACATACATACATACATACATACATACATATCAAAATGACTTTATTCATGAAATAATAGTGCAAGTCTGCACACATGAATAGGTTACATGAAAAAGAGTACAACACAAGACAGGACACTGCCTAGTAGCAACAACCCATGAGATCAATTCACACATTAGCCACTCTGGTCTCCCCCTTATATCAATTAGCAACAACACCAGAATAGGTATTTACAACAATCCATGATTACCATCACTTTCCTTTACAGCAAGTTACTTTCAATCAGATGTATACCCTCATTATTTCTCGACATTTTTCTTCACCCATGAATTTGATAACATTTCTTTTAACTTCACAAACACTTAAGTGAAGTCCAACCGCAAGAGTGGCAATGATATAACAAGGATGTACACATCAGAGGATCTCCACCCACATTGATACAATGCATGGCTGCAGAAATGAGCACGTGCAATATTATACAGCAATTGCAATACAAAAAAAACAGGTTATTGATGTTGATATAGAGCAGAAGTGCAGACGTGAATATGTGCATACTTGTATCAAAGTACAAAGTTGTGGTGAGGCAATCCAAGGGGAGTAATTCTATTACCTCCCCTTAACTGTGAAACACTGACTGGACTGTCAGTAGTCACAGAGTTCAAGTATCTGTCTGCCTTTTCAACTCACCCCTCACCCGGTAAGACCTTCCTGCATCTTTGTTTCCAGATCAGGCTAGAGCCTATCATGGCACTGACAGACAAGTATCTAGCGATGCTCTTTGCCCTGGATTTGGCTATCCCTACCATCTGCAGTCCACTGATCACATACATACATACATACATACATACATACATACATACATACATACATACATACATACACACACATGCACAAGAATACGTGCCTCAATGAGCATGCTGCCTGGAATGCCTGCAGGTGTACCTCTGCCTTCCCAACCACCGGTCCCTGACTGAGGGCCACTGCCTGGTGGTGCCCATGCAGCACAGCAGTGCAGGCACCGCCCTGGATGAGGACGTCTGGCAGGAGATGCAGGTCAGCCTGTCCTCCCATAGTCTTGGCTCCTGTGCTCACTTCAAAATCTTTCTGCGGGGCTGCAATCCCTGTGTCACATGCAGTCCCCATGTCTGTGCTGCTTTCTATGGTCCTCACTCCCCCTGTGGGTTGGGGGTAAGAACAGACCCCCTGTGGGTTGGGGGTAAGAACAGACCCCCGAATTTCCCTGTGCATTTCTATGAGGCAAATAAAGAGGGAAATCATGACTTGACTTGCTCCTATGGTAACAGCTGTGAATGATTTATTGTTATCAATGACCTTACATAGCCTTTATCAGTTGATAGGCCATTCATTCATTCACTCTGTGTTCCTAAAAGAAAGGTATGTCATAGGACTGCAGTGGTAGAGGTGGCATGTGTTGTGTGACCTTCCACTGGGAACTCACCTGCCTCAAGAGAGGCACATGCTGCTACAAGCTGGAAAGGTTGTTGGCAGTGACATTTGGGCATTTTGACTTCTCTGCTTTCTCTGGACGCGGACAAAAACTCTAAGTTCGCCATGTGAGATGACATTTGGCTGAGGATCTGGTGGCAGCATGTGACAACCCACTGCAGTGTGGCTTCTCAGTCAACCTGACCTCTATGCTGCCTTCTCTAAAGCTGTTTGGGCATGAAGTCCAAACTTTGCTTGTTGTTTTCACCAGTGTAGGTGGATTCCAGTTTGCCCATGACAACCACCTGGCTGGGTGTTGTCAGCTATGACAAGCCTAAATCTGGATGGGACAACAGGAGAGACTGGAAACTTTTAGTGAGGCTTGGTTAGTTGACCGCATCATCTTTATCATCTGTCATCATCATCATTGTCCTCCTCCTCCTCATCATCTTTATCATCTTCATCATCACCACCACCTCCTTTATTTCTCTGCATAGCCTCTAATGCCAGTGTATACAGTGTACCTGTTGCCTGTGCAGATGTTCCGCAAGTGCCTGGTGCAGATGTTTGCTGCACGTGAGCAGGACTGCGTCTTCATGGAGACAGTGATGGGCCTTCGTCGCTTTCCCCACATGGCACTGGAGTGTGTGCCACTGGAGAAGGAGCTTGGGGATGTGGCACCCATCTACTTCAAGGTAGGCCATGTGTGAATGAATGAACAAATGAATGAACAAGTTTATTACTGGATGCCTGTGCGATGTGAATGACTGGATGTCTGTGTAGTGTGAATGACTGATATGCCTGTGTGATGTGAATGACTGGATGCCTGTGTGATGTGAATGACTGGATGTCTGTGTGAATGACTGGATGCCTGTGTAGTGTGAATGACTGATATGCCTGTGTGATGTGAATGACTGGATACCTGTGTGATGTGAATGACTGGATGTCTGTGTGAATGACTGGATGCCTGTGTGATGTGAATGACTGGATGCCTGTGTGATGTGAATGACTGGATGTCTGTGTGAATGACTGGATGCCTGTGTAATGTGAATGACTGGATGCCTGTGTGATGTGAATGACTGGATGCCTGTGTGATGTGAATGACTGGATGCCTGTGTAATGTGAATAACTGGATGTCTGTGTAATGTGAATGACTAGATGCCTGTGTAATGTGAATGACTGGATGCCTGTGAAATGTGAATGAGTGGTTTAGTACTACTGGATCTCAATTATGTTTTTGATGATGAGACATGGAGGACTGAGTGAAGAGGGAGGGGATGAAAGAAAAGAGTGGAGGCATTGATGGGGTGGGGGATGTAGCCCGAGTGGTTAGCGCGCTCGACCTACAGTCGCTTGCGGCCAGTGGGTACGGTTCCCAGAGTTGCATCCTTGAGCAAGATGCTTAACTCGCATTGCTTCTCCCCACCCAAGAGTAAAACCTGTGAGGGCAATGTTGGCAAAACCTAGAGCGATTAACCCTTGTATGCGGCCAAGCGCCAGCATCGGGTTGGAATACTCCCCAGGGAGCGGAGTTGGTGCTGGTACCTGTCTGTGTGCATCTTAAACGTCTGTCACTATGTTTGTTGTAAGGGACCAGTGAGGATTGATCAAGATGCCCAGTGATCAGGGGGTAAAGTGTAAAGTGGTTTGAGACCCAGACAAAGGGTGTAAGTCGCTATATAAAACCACACCTTTACCTTCACCTTTACCTTTTAGGATGTAAGGGAATATGTTGGAGAAGATTAACAGGGGACATGAAAATAGTGTGCATCTATCTAAAAGCAGAGAAAATAAGATAAGTGGTCATGTGGTTGGTGGTGTGACTTGGAAAGAATCTGTGTTTTTATTTATGTATAAATATCACTCAAATAGTGTTTTCATAGGAGCCCATGTAACATGAAGATCTTTTAACAATAGAGGTATTAAAAAAAAAACTCTTCTTTGCAGAAAGCCATCCAGGAGTCAGAGAAGGAGTGGTCTGACAACATCAAACTGATTGACATGAGCAAGAAGGACATTCGCCGTGCGGTACGTGTCCTTGTAGTTTGGGTACGCATGGTAAAATGCAAAGCACACCTGGTCCAGGCGCTGCTGGTGGGCAAGTGGGCGTTGTAGTCATGATGTTTGTGACAGGGCATGAGAAAAAAGACTAAAGAATTTAAAAAATGATAAAATGAGAGATTTCAACCACAATATCATTAACATATTAGTTATTACTCCAGAAAAAAACCCAGCATGTTCATAGAGGAATTTTTATTTATGGTAATGTGAAGATCAGGGAAAACGTACACACGACTAAGTGCGCTGATAACTTTACTCCGTTTTTTCTTGAAAACAGTTTTTCATACTTTAGCCTTGTCTTGTGCACATGTAGGTAATGTTTAAGTAATTGTGTTCTCCATTCATGTGAAGTCCCCACTGCTGCTAGTCATCCTCATCCTCATTCCATCCTTGACATGCTGGACAACCACATCAAACAATTTGTGTTGGTGGACCTTTGGTGCACACTATTTTTCTAGAATCCTCTTTCCACTATTAGCATGTGGTTGTGGGGAGGGTTGTGTTTAGAAGCAGTGGTAGCTCTAATGAAAGTTTCCCTCAAAGAGTAGCTCTAATGAAAGTTTCCCTCAAAGAGTAGCTCTAATGAAAGTTTTCCCCAAAGAGTAGCTCTAATGAGCACCTTTCCTGTAGAGCATTTGGCCATGGTGTCAAGTTGCAACCTTCCTGTACAGCATTTGGTCATGGTAGTCAAGTTGCAACCTTCCTGTAGAGCATTTGGCCATGGTAGTCAAGTTGCAACCTTTCCTGTAGAGCATTTGGCCATGGTAGTCAAGTTGCAACCTTTCCTGTAGAGCATTTGGCCATGGTAGTCAAGTTGCAACCTTTCCTGTAGAGCATTTGGCCATGGTAGTCAAGTTGCAACCTTTCCTGTAGAGCATTTGGCCATGGTAGTCAAGTTGCAACCTTTCCTGTAGAGCATTTGGCCATGGTGTCAAGTTGCAACCTTTCCTCTAGAGCATTTGGCCATGGTAGTCAAGTTGCAACCTTTCCTGTAGAGCATTTGGCCATGGTAGTCAAGTTGCAACCTTCCTGTAGAGCATTTGGCCATGGTAGTCAAGTTGCAACCTTTCCTGTAGAGCATGTGGCCATGGTGTCAAGTTGCAACCTTTCCTGTACAGCATTTGGCCATGGTAGTCAAGTTGCAACCTTTCCTGTAGAGCATTTGGCCATGGTGTCAAGTTGCAACCTTCCTGTAGAGCATTTGGCCATGGTAGTCAAGTTGCAACCTTTCCTGTAGAGCATTTGGCCATGGTAGCCAAGTTGCAACCTTCCTGTAGAGCATTTGGCCATGGTGTCAAGTTGCAACCTTCCTGTAGAGCATTTGGCCATGGTAGTCAAGTTGCAACCTTTCCTGTAGAGCATTTGGCCATGGTAGTCAAGTTGCAACCTTTCCTGTAGAGCATTTGGCCATGGTAGTCAAGTTGCAACCTTTCCTGTACAGCATTTGGCCATGGTAGTCAAGTTGCAACCTTCCTGTAGAGCATTTGGCCATGGTAGTCAAGTTGCAACCTTTCCTGTAGAGCATTTGGCCATGGTAGTCAAGTTGCGACCTTTCCTGTAGAGCATTTGGCCATGGTAGTCAAGTTGCAACCTTTCCTGTAGAGCATTTGGCCATGGTAGTCAAGTTGCAACCTTTCCTGTAGAGCATTTGGCCATGGTAGTCAAGTTGCAACCTTCCTGTAGAGCATTTGGCCATGGTAGTTAAGTTGCAACCTTTCCTGTAGAGCAATTGGCCATGGTAGTCAAGTTGCAACCTTTCCTGTAGAGCATTTGGCCATGGTAGTCAAGTTGCAACCTTTCATGTAGAGCATTTGGCCATGGTAGTCAAGTTGCAACCTTTCCTGTAGAGTATTTGGCCATGGTAGTCAAGTTGCAACCTTTCCTGTAGAGCATTTGGCCATGGTAGTCAAGTTGCAACCTTTCCTGTAGAGCATTTGGCCATGGTAGTCAAGTTGCAACCTTTCCTGTAGAGCATTTGGCCATGGTGTCAAGTTGCAACCTTTCCTGTAGAGCATTTGGCCATGGTAGTCAAGTTGCAACCTTTCCTGTAGAGCATTTGGCCATGGTAGTCAAGTTGCAACCTTTCCTGTAGAGCATTTGGCCATGGTAGTCAAGTTGCAACCTTTCCTGTAGAGCATTTGGCCATGGTAGTCAAGTTGCAACCTTTCCTGTAGAGCATTTGGCCATGGTAGTCAAGTTGCAACCTTTCCTGTAGAGCATTTGGCCATGGTGTCAAGTTGCAACCTTTCCTGTAGAGCATTTGGCCATGGTAGTCAAGTTGCAACCTTTCCTGTACAGCATTTGGCCATGGTAGTCAAGTTGCAACCTTTCCTGTAGAGCATTTGGCCATGGTAGTCAAGTTGCAACCTTTCCTGTACAGCATTTGGCCATGGTAGTCAAGTTGCAACCTTTCCTGTAGAGCATTTGGCCATGGTAGTCAAGTTGCAACCTTTCCTGTAGAGCATTTGGCCATGGTAGTCAAGTTGCAACCTTTCCTGTAGAGCATTTGGCCATGGTAATCAAGTTGCAACCTTTCCTGTAGAGCATTTGGCCATGGTAGTCAAGTTGCAACCTTTCCTGTAGAGCATTTGGCCATGGTAGTCAAGTTGCAACCTTTCCTGTAAAGCATTTGGCCATGGTAGTCAAGTTGCAACCTTTCCTGTAGAGCATTTGGCCATGGTGTCAAGTTGCAACCTTTCCTGTAGAGCATTTGGCCATGGTGTCAAGTTGCACAACCTTTCCTGTAGAGCATTTGGCCATGGTAATCAAGTTGCAACCTTTCCTGTAGAGCATTTGGCCATGGTAGTCAAGTTGCAACCTTTCCTGTAGAGCATTTGGCCATGGTAGCCAAGTTGCAACCTTTCCTGTAGAGCATTTGGCCATGGTGTCAAGTTGCAACCTTCCTGTAGAGCAATTGGCCATGGTAGTCAAGTTGCAACCTTTCCTGTAGAGCATTTGGCCATGGTAGTCAAGTTGCAACCTTTCCTGTAGAGCATTTGGCCATGGTAGTCAAGTTGCAACCTTTCCTGTAGAGCATTTGGCCATGGTAGTCAAGTTGCAACCTTTCCTGTAGAGCATTTGGCCATGGTAGTCAAGTTGCAACCTTTCCTGTAGAGCATTTGGCCATGGTAGTCAAGTTGCAACCTTTCCTGTAGAGCATTTGTGGCCATGGTAGTCAAGTTGCAACCTTTCCTGTAGAGCATTTGGCCATGGTAGTCAAGTTGCAACCTTTCCTGTAGAGCATTTGGCCATGGTAGTCAAGTTGCAACCTTTCCTGTAGAGCATTTGGCCATGGTAGTCAAGTTGCAACCTTTCCTGTAGAGCATTTGGCCATGGTAGTCAAGTTGCAACCTTTCCTGTAGAGCATTTGGCCATGGTAGTCAAGTTGCAACCTTTCCTGTAGAGCATTTGGCCATGGTAGTCAAGTTGCAACCTTTCCTGTAGAGCATTTGGCCATGGTAGTCAAGTTGCAACCTTTCCTGTAGAGCATTTGGCCATGGTAGTCAAGTTGCGACCTTTCCTGTAGAGCATTTGGCCATGGTAGCCAAGTTGCAACCATGACTGACTGGTGTGGCACCCTTAAACCACTTGACACTTTACCCCCTGATCACTGGGCCACTTGATCAATCTTTCACTTCCTGTGTTCCAGGTTCCCAAGGGGTTGCCGTACTTCAGTGTGGACTTTGGACTGCAGGGCGGCTTTGCTCATGTCATTGAGGATGAGGCACGATTTCCCTCCTACTTCGGCAGGGTGAGTAAGACTTCAGTGCCAACAGCTGGGCTTGAGGTGGCAGCAGACTGTAGGTGGCAGAAGCCTTGCCTTTGGTTCAATAGTTTGGACTTGAATGGCAATGGCCTATGATAAAGAAACTCAATGTCATTCAACAGACGACAAGCTTTTCTCAAAGCTAAACCTAATGAGGCTGTGTAACACCATTGTACACAGCACCTTTTTAAAAATAACTTTTTGCTTGCAGCTTTCATTACGATATGTAATAAACGAGGCTTCTATGGAGACATCAACATTGTGAAAGTATTTATTTGTTGCATTTGTGTTAATTTCCAGTTATTTTGCTCCAAGATCTTATTTCATCTTCCTCTTCTTTTTTCACATGATGGATATGTAGAATTAGCATTTTCATTGTTATCTGTTAGTCAGCCACTTGGACAGAGCCTTCACAAAATATGAAATGGAAATAAGTTCTGAGAAAACCCAGCTAATGGCAAATATCAACAGTGCCATGTCAAAAAACATCTCAGTACATGGCCAGCAACTTGAACAAGTGCAGGCAGTTCAAATATCTGGGAGCAGCCATCAGTGATGAAGGATCAAAACCTGAGGTCCTTGCACGAGTCGCACAGACAATGGTTGTTCTATCCAAACTTAAAGTAGTTTGGAGGGATGACAACATTACTACAAAGTACAAGATCACACTCTTGCATGCACTGGTATTCTCCATCTTCCTGTACGTGTGCCAGACGTGGACCCTCACAGCTGAACTACAGAAAAAGATGCAGGCATTGGAGATGAGGTGCTATTGTATCATCTTAGGCATCTCATATTTGGACTGCATCTCAAACAAACAGGTCCATAACACCATCCAACACCACATTGGCACCCACGAAGACCTGCTCACAACAGTGAAGAAAAGAAAACTGAGTTGGTATGGCCATGTCACGAGATCCAGTGGCCTGGCAAAAACAGTTTTACAAGGAATCATGGAGGGAAAAAGAAAGAGAGGTCGGCAGAGAAAAAGATGGACAGACATTATCCAGGAGTGGACTGGGAAAACATGTGCAGAGACTCGGGCTCTGGCACACAACCTTGAGAAATGGAAAAGACTGTTGCACAGCTTGTCAGATGGCGCCCCGAAAACTCCGTCTGGAGTTGAGGGCTTATGATGATGATGATGAATTGTATCTGAACCATGTATTTCACTGATATAATGTACTAAATCTGACACATTAAAAAAGTATTACACCAGGCATCCTGATATATTATCCTACTCCTAGCATCTGTCAGTTTCGTTGATCGCATCAGTTCACATCTTGGCAGTTCCTGTCCACTCTGTCAGATTCTTGCATTGGTCTTGAATCCAGTTTTTAATCAGCAAATGTGACTGTCCCTAGAATCCAGTTTTCAGTCAGTAAGCATGACTGTCCCAGTTTTTCAGTCAGTAAATATGACTGTCCCTTGATTCCAGTCAGTAAGTGTGACTGTCCCTAGAATCCACTTTTTAATCAGCAAATGTGACTGCCCCTTTAACTCTTAAGGTCCTGTAAGTCATTAACGTGTTTCATTCCCCAGGCCTGTAAGGATTAAGCAAATTGTAGAAAAAATCTGTGGGGTGGGCAGTTTGGGTGGTACAGGATTGAGCAGGGTGGGCAGCTATGGGTGGAGCAGGGTCTTGAGAGTTAATCAAGTTTTCAATTGGTAAATACTGCATGAGAAATCAAGGCTAAAGTAGAGAAATGACTACATGAGATATTTCAATCTTAATGTTAATTGGTTATTCATGCATATTCTAGAAATAAAAGCTTGTTCATAAAATAAATCTCCTTACTTTTTTAACAGTATTGTGAAGCTCAAGAAAGCCCCGATGACTTTCTCAGCATTTGCTCAAAAGCTGTTTTGCTGACTTGAAGACTTGGTTCTCATGCCCGGCCACAAATGTCTGTTGACTTTGTTGATCCCATCTCTGTTCATGTTCATACTTAATTGATGTTGACTTTCATGTTAGGTGACCTGTTTTAATGCAGTGATGTGGTATTCTTTCCTTGGATACTTGGACAATGTCATTTCATAATTTCTATGTGATATTTAACACACATGGTCTTCTATAATTGTTGAAATTATTCAGCATCACTTTAACAAAGGAGTATGAACATGCCTTTTCAAACTTATCAACTGTCATGGGAATAGTTCTGATGCATGTCTTTATATTCAGCAATTTGATCGTCTCATTGCATTTGATGATTAGACTTGTACCTTCTTTTGCAACAAGCATGAAAGTATTTTCCCATTGTTGGCTGCAGGAAATTCTGGGTGGAATGTTAGACTGCGACACACGGCTGTGGAGGAAACCCCAGCGTGAAAACTTTGATGACCAGAGGAGGAAGGTGCTGCAGTTTGAGCAATGGTGGAGACCCTTCGACTGGACCAGCAACCTGGCCAAGGCCTGAGATGGCTGTCCGCAAAGGCAGAAGTGTGGACTGTTGGGCGTTTTCCACAATTTTATGTTTTGCGCCTTGGCATCATGCATGGTTGTGTTGGAAATGACCTTCATAGTGTCCAGCACTGACTGCTGTCTATGGGCAGTGTGCAAGTGTGCCCCAAACTTTGGCAGTCACTGTTAATCAGGGTGGCTGCCTCGAGGTGGCAGTTACGATCCAACAGTAGAGTGTGCAAAAGGCGCTCCAAGAAAATCATTTGAAAATCACATATGGCAGCTGCTGCCAGATGAATCCCTCATCCGCTGGATCTGCAGTCTTGGAGCTTTTGGGGCCTTACTCCAGTAGTTTGACTGTAGGCAGCCCCAAACAGTGCACTGTGCCACCTGGGGGCGCCTGGTAGAGGGGGACCCTCTCCCTCATGCCAGGGTGCATGATCTACCTCTTATCCACCATATCCAGAGAGAGCTGCCTTGGCAGTATTTTGCATGCACTGGATAGCATTTGTTTTGTTTTTTTAATTACTTTTTTTAAAATTACTCTTCTGAATTCTGTACCTTACATCATCATTGAATTCCATGGGGTTCCTGAGATAAATGGATCATGAGCTTCTTGAAGACTGTGTGTTTTTGTGGAGAGTTTGAGTGCCCTGCTGGTCCAAGAGACAACTTGACTGCGACTGTCCTTTGCTTTTGCATAGGTTCTACTTCATGCCAGTTACCAGATCCATGCACAGAGTTGTATAGTGGCTTATGTTCTGTGTGAGACTCCACATGCCTACTTTTCAGTACAGCTGAGGGTGGATGTTGCTTAACACCAACATTTATGGGGGTGCGAATTGTAGTCTGCATGTCAAATGTCATGTAGGTACTGACATTTATAAACAGAAATATGTTAATGTGCATTTTGACGTCATCCAAATCTGAGAAATTTTAATATTATAAGACATTAAATGATTTTTTAATTACAAATGGCGAATTTGTGACTTCTTTGTGATTGTATGCACTCTTCAGGCTGCCTGACTGCTCTGTGTGATAGGCCAAATTGTCTGGCAGAACAAGTGTCATTGTCAACTCCAAGACGGCTGCCATGACAAGAAGTCTTTTAATGGTCTTGGCAACAATTTCTCTGTTGAAAAATGCACTTGGGAATTCATGGAGAGACACTCAGAGATTTCAATAGAAGGCTGGTTGGAGTTTCCTCACTTGCTCTATAGGAAGCCATGGGAGTTTGCCCACTTGCTCTGTAGGAAGCCATGGGAGTGTGCCCACTTGCTCTGTAGGAAGCCATGGGAGTGTGCCCACTTGCTCTGTAGGAAGCCATGGGAGTTTGCCCACTTGCTCTGTAGGAAGCCATGGGAGTTTGCCCACTTGCTCTGTAGGAAGCCATGGGAGTTTGCCCACTTGCTCTGTAGGAAGCCATGGGAGTTTGCCCACTTGCTCTGTAGGAAGCCATGGGAGTGTGCCCACTTGCTCTGTAGGAAGCCATGGGAGTGTGCCCACTTGCTCTGTAGGAAGCCATGGGAGTTTGCCCACTTGCTCTGTAGGAAGCCATGGGAGTGTGCCCACTTGCTCTGTAGGAAGCCATGGGAGTTTGCCCACTTGCTCTGTAGGAAGCCATGGGAGTGAGCACACTTGCTCTGTAGGAAGCCATGGGAGTGTGCCCACTTGCTCTGTAGGAAGCCATGGGAGTTTGCCCACTTGCTCTGTAGGAAGCCATGGGAGTTTGCCCACTTGCTCTGTAGGAAGCCATGGGAGTGTGCCCACTTGCTCTGTAGGAAGCCATGGGAGTGTGCCCACTTGCTCTGTAGGAAGCCATGGGAGTTTGCCCACTTGCTCTGTAGGAAGCCATGGAAGTTTCCTCACTTGCTCTGTAGGAAGCCATGGGAGTTTGCCCACTTGCTCTGTAGGAAGCCATGGGAGTGTGCCCACTTGCTCTGTAGGAAGCCATGGGAGTTTGCTCACTTGCTCTGTAGGAAGCCATGGGAGTGTGCCCACTTGCTCTGTAGGAAGCCATGGGAGTTTGCCCACTTGCTCTGTAGGAAGCCATGGGAGTTTGCCCACTTGCTCTGTAGGAAGCCATGGGAGTTTGCCCACTTGCTCTGTAGGAAGCCATGGGAGTGTGCCCACTTGCTCTGTAGGAAGCCATGGGAGTGTGCCCACTTGCTCTGTAGGAAGCCATGGAAGTGTGCCCACTTGCTCTGTAGGAAGCCATGGGAGTGTGCCCACTTGCTCTGTAGGAAGCCATGGGAGTTTGCCCACTTGCTCTGTAGGAAGCCATGGGAGTGTGCTCACTTGCTCTGTAGGAAGCCATGGGAGTGTGCGCACTTGCTCTGTAGGAAGCCATGGGAGTGTGCGCACTTGCTCTGTAGGAAGCCATTGGAGTGTGCCCACTTGCTCTGTAGGAAGCCATGGGAGTGTGCCCACTTAGGGGGAGTGGGTTGAGAAAGAAGGGGAGGGTTTGATGGGGAGCGGGTTGAGAAAGAAGGGAGGGTTTGAGGGGGAGTGGGTTGAGGAAGAAGAGAGGGTTTGAGGGGGAGTGGGTTGAGAAAGAAGGGAGGGTTTGAGGGGGAGTGGGTTGAGAAAGAAGGGAGGGTTTGAGGGGGAGTGGGTTGAGAAAGAAGGGAGGGTTTGAGGGGGAGTGGGTTGAGAAAGAAGGGAGGGTTTGAGGGGGAGTGGGTTGAGAAAGAAGGGAGGGTTTGAGGGGGAGTGGGTTGAGAAAGAAGGGAGGGTTTGAGGGGGAGTGGGTTGAGAAAGAAGGGAGGGTTTGAGGGGGAGTGGGTTGAGAAAGAAGGGAGGGTTTGAGGGGGAGTGGGTTGAGAAAGAAGGGAGGGTTTGAGGGGGAGTGGGTTGAGAAGAAGGGAGGGTTTGAGGGGGAGTGGGTTGAGAAAGAAGGGAGGGTTTGAGGGGGAGTGGGTTGAGAAAGAAGGGAGGGTTTGAGGGGGAGTGGGTTGAGAAAGAAGGGAGGGTTTGAGGGGGTTGAGAAAGAAAGGAGGGTTTGAGGGGGAGTGGGTTGAGAAGAAGGGAGGGTTTGAGGGGGAGTGGGTTGAGAAAGAAGGGAGGGTTTGAGGGGGAGTGGGTTGAGAAAGAAGGGAGTGGGTTGAGAAAGAAGGGAGGGTTTGAGGGGGAGTGGGTTGAGAAAGAAGGGAGGGTTTGAGGGGGAGTGGGTTGAGAAAGAAGGGAGGGTTTGAGGGGGAGTGGGTTGAGAAGAAGGGAGGGTTTGAGGGGGAGTGGGTTGAGAAAGAAGGGAGGGTTTGAGGGGGAGTGGGTTGAGAAAGAAGGGAGGGTTTGAGGGGGAGTGGGTTGAGAAAGAAGGGAGGGTTTGAGGGGGAGTGGGTTGAGAAAGAAGGGAGGGTTTGAGGGGGAGTGGGTTGAGAAAGAAGGGAGGGTTTGAGGGGGAGTGGGTTGAGAAAGAAGGGAGGGTTTGAGGGGGAGTGGGTTGAGAAAGAAGGGAGGGTTTGAGGGGGAGTGGGTTGAGAAAGAAGGGAGGGTTTGAGGGGGAGTGGGTTGAGAAAGAAGGGAGGGTTTGAGGGGGAGTGGGTTGAGAAAGAAGGGAGGGTTTGAGGGGGAGTGGGTTGAGAAAGAAGGGAGGGTTTGAGGGGAGTGGGTTGAGGAAGAAGGGAGGGTTTGAGGGGGAGTGGGTTGAGAAGAAGGGAGGGTTTGAGGGGGAGTGGGTTGAGAAAGAAGGGAGGGTTTGAGGGGAGTGGGTTGAGAAAGAAGGGAGGGTTTGAGGGGAGCAGGTTGAGAAAGAAGGGGAGGGTTTGAGGGGGAGTGGGTTGAGAAAGAAGGGAGGGTTTGAGGGGGTGGGGTTTGAGAGGGGGACGGAATGGTGTTGAGGACAGGAAGAGATGGGAGGGGTTGACCTGGGAGGGGAGGGGTTGACAATGGTGGGGGTGGGGGTAATGGGGTTGAGAAAGCCTTATTTAACCAAATATTTGGATGCTCCAGACAAAAACAATTTGGAGAGAGTGATTTGTTTAGGAGTGGATGATTAAAGCAATAAGCCTCTGTACCAAGCTTTCAGACATAAATCACAAGTAGTGAATTCACCTGAACAAAATGATGGCTACTAGATTATATGTGTTAATGGCACAACATAATATCCAAATATTCCACCTGGAAATACTCCATTATTTATTCATGTGCAGAGGTTTCAAGTTCATTCCTTCTTCCTTCTCCCCTCATTCTCCTTAACAGAAAGCCAGCTGGAGGTGTAGCACTCATGCTTATTTTGAAACTGAAGATGTTTTACTTCTTCACCCATCAGGTTTCTGCTCATTTTACCTGTACTCTTCCAGTTTGTAAGTATATCATGTCACCTCTTGTGTATGATAGAGGTGCACATTTTCTATTTTAAAAATATTTCTCTTGTATTACATTATTTCCATTCTAATGAGATCAAGAACCTTACTTCCCAGTGTGTGTTTGATCCATCTTTATTGTGGCATACCACAAAATCCCCAAGTTGTAAGTGCATTGGACAAATCTGAACTCATCGACTCAGATGGCTTTGCAAGCAGTGGCACTGCCTGGGTCAGGCCCAAGCACAGGCAGCTGGTGCCAGCCAGCCTTTCCAATGTGGACTCCATTCCCACTGTGGATGGCAGTCTGGCACTCATTAGTCACGGCCCCTGAATTGTGATCTGTGCAAGATCCACATTGCCCGGAGGAATGGAGTTCTCTCCAGAACTGCCACTTCTCCAGTTTCACAGCATCAAAGCAACAGTACCCCACAGTCTGTCACAGCAACAGTAGCATGCCCGCAATGCATCACAGCAACAGTAGCATGCCCGCAATGCATCACAGCAACAGTAGCATGCCCGCAATGCATCAAAGCAACAGTACCCCACAGTCTGTCACAGCAACAGTAGCATGCCCGCAATGCAGCAAAGCAACAGTACCCCACAGTCTGTCACAGCAACAGTAGCATGCCCGCAATGCATCACAGCAACAGTACCCCACAGTCTGTCACAGCAACAGTAGCATGCCCGCAATGCAGCAAAGCAACAGTACCCCACAGTCTGTCACAGCAACAGTAGCATGCCCGCAATGCATCACAGCAACAGTACCCCACAGTCTGTCACAGCAACAGTAGCATGCCCGCAATGCATCACAGCAACAGTAGCATGCCCGCAATGCATCACAGCAACAGTAGCATGCCCGCAATGCATCACAGCAACAGTAGCATGCCCGCAATGCATCACAGCAACAGTAGCATGCCCGCAATGCATCACAGCAACAGTAGCATGCCCGCAATGCATCACAGCAACAGTAGCATGCCCGCAATGCAGCAAAGCAACAGTAGCATGCCCGCAATGCAGCAAAGCAACAGTAGCATGCCCGCAATGCATCACAGCAACAGTAGCATGCCCGCAATGCATCACAGCAACAGTAGCATGCCCGCAATGCATCACAGCAACAGTAGCATGCCCGCAATGCATCACAGCAACAGTAGCATGCCCGCAATGCATCACAGCAACAGTAGCATGCCCGCAATGCAGCAAAGCAACAGTAGCATGCCCGCAATGCATCAAAGCAACAGTAGCATGCCCGCAATGCATCACAGCAACAGTAGCATGCCCGCAATGCATCACAGCAACAGTAGCATGCCCGCAATGCATCACAGCAACAGTACCCCACAGTCTGCCACAGCAACAGTAGTACACCCAGAGTGAGTCACATCAACAATGGAATGCCAAAAGAACAAGTCCCCAGCAGACATCTGTTCTCAGTAAAGAGCTGAGCACTGCACAAAGAAACAGTTGTCACTTGAAACAACCTGCAAAGTTGCTCATTTTGGAAAACATTATGCTCCAGGATCTTTTTGTGTTGAGTGGGTTGACTGTGAAGCACTGGAGTTGGGAATGTTGAGTGGGTTGACTGTGAAGCACTGGAGTTGGGAATGTTGAGTGGGTTGACTGTGAAGCACTGGAGTTGGGAATGTTGAGTGGGTTGACTGTGAAGCACTGGAGTTATCTCTGAACAATGGTACAACCAAATCTCCTAGTTTTCTAAAATGAAATGGAATTCACCCTTGAAACCCAAATACAATCTGTGAAATAAAAATCAAGCATTGGAAGCATGAACAGATACCACCGATACTCCAGCAGCTTCATGAAAGCAGCAACACGAGCTTTCATTCAAACAGCCACCCTGTCTAAAATTGGACAACCCATCATTTTCAGTCACCTGGCCCTGGATCCAGCTGGTACGAAGCACCAGACATCCACACTGTCCTTCCTGATTGTCAGTACCATTTTTTGAATGTAATGATCACTGCTGACTAATTTGTGTTGAGGCTTAAAGTTTTTTTGGCCTTTATTTTCTTTATCGCAATCAACAAGCAGTCACTTCTAAATGGACAGCTGTTAGGTACTAATTTTCTATCAACAGCTACAGTCAGTAATAAAAGAAAGAAAAAAAACATGTTTTCGTTTGATCCTCAAGCAAAATAAAAAGGGCAGTCCATGGTGTATTATTGGCGGAGGGTTCCTTCCCCCCACACCTGGCCGGGGACATGGCAGTGACAGGCAGACCAGGCCTGCCAGCTACCACGCCTGGCTTCCTTCTAGAGGAGACTTGGGCTTTCCTCTGGTGGCACAGCCTCCATCCCTGCCCCCTCCTCCTCCCTAGAGAAGTTCTCCTTGTCTGCCACAGCAGAGTTACTGGATGACACTGACTCAGACTTCACAGAAGCAGTCTCCTCACCACTCACAGCTGGAGTGGTGCTTGGCAGCGGGTCTTGCTCCTCCCCAGGCGGGGGGGCTGCTGCTGCCAAGGCACCACTCCCCTCTGCTGGAGCTGTTCCTCTGCCCAGGCTTGCTGGGGACTGCAGGGGGTCCTCAGTGGCGCTTGGTGGGGGGGCAGCAGGGGCACTAGAGGGGGCTGCCTTGACAACGGAGGGGGGAGGGGACTGGGGTGAGGGGACTGGCACTCCTGGCTCCTGCTTGGGACAGGCAAGGTGCTCCACGGGTCGGATGACTTCCGTCAGGTCCACCAAGCCCAGGCCTCCCTGTGAGGACAAAGACGGAGGGGGCCATGACTGCCTTGCTTTGTAGAGTACATGCACCACAAAATAATACGGATGTCATCTTGCCTCATTTCGTCATTGGATTTGTGTGTATGGACAGATTAAAAAATGATCACATTATTGTGTAATCAGAATACAGGATACAGACTTCTTGCAAGCATGCTCATCACAAACACAAACATGATTTTGGGATAGTAACTATTATTTCCTCATAATTTTTACCAGAAGCTGTGGATGATGAAAGTATAGTCCACTGGCTCAACTGAGACCACAATGGTGTTGCCCTTGACAGAAGTAAGACTCCCAAAACCCAAGCCATCTCTCTCCCACTTCAAATGACTTAATTAATTAATGAGTCCTGTCTGGTCTACCCATTCCCTTAATTCATTCAGTCCTTTGGTCTATCCATTCCTTCAATCCATTCATCTCTTCAATTCGTTTATCCCTTCAGTTCACCCAGTCCTTCAGTTCATATGATTGTTTAGTCTATTCAATCCTTCATTTCATCCAATCATGCGATGAAGATCATTGAAGAACTGAAACCCTAAAACACACAGAGACAGATACAGACACACACAGACAGACACACACACTCACTCACCAGGCGTGCCAAGTCGTGGGAGGGCAGACCCAGAGCGGCTGCCAGCTGAGCAGGAGGAAACAGAGTTTGTAGACAGCGGTTGACATAGGGCAGGAAATCCGCCACATAGGTGGCACAGAACTGACTGAACCGTTCCTCCTCCTCAGCATTGAATGTTGTCCTCTCTGCTCTGTAGAAAGAAACATTTCAGTGCACATGCAGGCATGTGTGGCATGTTGTAAGGAGGTCTTTCCAAACAAAAGATATTGTGTAGACACCTACATTCTTAACATTCAAAATATAGTGCTAACCTTAGAGGCAGGTATAGAGTGGGAAAATTACCATGAACTTGCCAGTAGTATCTGTGTATGACCAGAGACAACAGTCGAAGATAACAAAGACACAGAAAACAGCCCATGGACAATAGAGATAAACACAAAGGCAGCCTCAGTGTCTTGAATTCCTTTCCCTTCATTTGGACAATAGGTTTCCTTCATTACAAGTACCACAGGGGCGGGTTTCAAAATAGGTAGTCGATCTTGGTCGCAAGATCTTGCTTCGCAGTAAGAGCTAGCTAAAAAAGAAACTACCCCAGCGGCGAGCGAAGATCCAAGATGGCGACGACCGAGACTAGGGTTTATGTTTTGTGATGCTTCGACACTGAAAATATTCGATAATTCGTTCTCCGCTGACTCATGTGTGCCTTAATTTGTCACCTCGCTGCAATCTCAGCTGGACAATTGAAGTAGATTACGATTTTTAAATTTTTTGTGTGCACGATGTGTGGATGACGGTGAGAAATCCTGCATTAAGTTCGAATTGAAAATTCTCTCGCAAAGAGACGTAACTCTACATTCTGACCTCCCTTTGCGTAAAAGAAAATCGCTAGTGCGCGGTAGTGTACATAGGGTCTTTGACTGCACTAGGCTCAGGAGTCACTTATCAGGGCATAGGTAGTGGTAATAAAAATGTTCAATTTACACAATAACCTCAAACCTTACCGTAAACCAAGAAAGTTAAAGTTAACCGAAGGCTCGTCCAAAAAGTCACTCCTAGTGACACGATGCTCATGCTGTCCGCCATCTTGAATCTCACTAGCTAGGCACCTCTCAAGCTGCCTCGCTCAATCTACGCTCGTCTACGATTGGCTCGCGAGCAAGCAAAGAATGAAACTGCCCACAGATACTGACAGACAAGAAGGGAGTGCAGAAGGCAGACAGAAAGCAGACAAGAAGCACTGGAGAAGGCAGATAGACAAAAAGGCCTTGTCCAGAGGGCAGTGCAAAGGAAAGTGCAGAAGGACAGTCAATGCAGAAGGCAGACAGTGCAGAAAAATAGTCGGTACAGAAAGACAGTCAGTGCAGAAAGCAAGCAGTCGGTGCAAGAAAGTCCATGCAGAAAGCAGACACTAGGTGCAGAAGGCAGAAAATGAAAGATAGCAGGCATTCAGTGCAGTAAGCAAGCAGTCAAGAGGACAAGCAGTTGACAGCGAAACAGAGGAGACAGGAGCAACTGTGTAAGACAGGCACAATGAGGGCAGTACAGAGAGCAGTACAACAACACACAGCTGGACATAAAGGAGGCAGAACCTGTCCATGGCCAGGAGGACACAGCTGGACACAGGAGGCAGTACCTGTCCAAGGTCAAGAGGACACACAGCTGGACACATGAGGAGGCAGAACCTGTCCATGGCCAGGAGGACACAGCTGGACACAGAGGGAGGCAGTACCTGTCCAAGGTCAGGAGGACACAGAAGGAGGCAGAACCTGTCCATGGCCAGGAGGACACAGCTGGACACAGAGGAAGGCAGTACCTGTCCAAGGTCAGGAGGACACAGCTGGACACAGGAGGCAGTACCTGTCCAAGGCCAGGAGGACACACAGCTGGACACAGAGGGAGGCAGTACCTGTCCACCAGGAGAACACACAGCTGGACACAGAGGGAGGCAGTACCTGTCCAAGGCCAGGAGGACACACAGCTGGACACAGAGGGAGGCAGTACCTGTCCAAGGCCAGGAGGACACAGCTGGACACAGAGGAAGGCAGTATCTGTCCATGGCCAGAAGGACACAGCTGGACACAGGAGGCAGTACCTGTCCAAGGCCAGGAGGACACAGCTGGACACAGAGGGAGGCAGTACCTGTCCAAGGCCAGGAGGACACAGCTGGACACAGAGGGAGGCAGTACCTGTCCAAGGCCAGGAGGACACAGCTGGACAGGAGGCAGAACCTGTCTAAAGCCAGGAGGACACACAGCTGGACACAGAGGGAGGCAGTACCTGTGGAAGGCCAGGATGACTGTGTTGACCTGGAGCAGTGAGGCCTGCAGTGCCTGGGCAGCCTGGCAGGCCAGGGTGAGGGGCGCACACAGTCGCAGCTCATTGAAGGCAGTCAGCACATGGTTGCAGTAGGCTGCCAGGGGAAAGTAGTCCAGCAGTAGAGGTGGTGGTGACAGCACTCCCATCTGGTGACAGAGACACTGACATCAGCCTGTCTATCTTTGCCTCTTCCACTTCGAGTAAACAAAAATAAAGTGGTACTCTACTTCATTTTCATCCTTTGTCCCAAAACAACATTAACTCTTTAAGCTCTGTAAGCCATCAAGTGTTTCATTCCCCAGTCCTGTAAGGATTATGCAATTTGTAGAAAAAAATCAGTCAAGTGTGGCTATGGGCAGTACAGGATTGAGCAGGGTGGGTGGTAATGGACGGTACAGGATCTTTAGAGTTAAGTTACAATACAGATCTAACAAATGCAATTATCATAAAGTTTGGACTAAAAGCCACAGTTTTTTAACTTCATTTCACCCCCTGCAACCTATATTCAAATGCCCCTGACTTGCATGTGTTTGTATGTGTGCACATGCATGCATGCATGCACATATGTAAGCATGCATGTGTGCGTGTGCATGCATGTGTTTTTCCATTCAGTTAATACCATCTGAAACCTCCCTCTTCTGCTGGAACTCTTGATCACAAAGATTTTTGGGTCTGCATGGTGCACATGTGGTGTCAATGAGAACTACTGGATGTGCTTGGTGCACCCCATCTGTGTGGGCACCAGTCCATCCCCATCCTGTGCGTCTACATGTAGATCACAGGGTGCATCTTAGGTAAGGTTGCGCCATGACGTCCAACTCAGTGGACCATTTGGGTGGAAGAGTGTTCCAGCGTGTTTCTGCACAGCTAAATCTGTGCCATGCTGCAGGCACTGCAGCCACACCTGGGCTACTGCACCATAGCTGGAGGAGACCGAGGAGACGCCCAGCAAGCTGTAGTGCTGCATGTTTTCCTCAAACCTGTACAGAAAACGAGGAGTCAACAGAGATGAAGAGAGAATGAGAGAAGGTAAGAGAACGAGAGAGAGGGAGAGAGAATGATTGATTGATTAAACTTTATTTTTCAAGGGAAATTCATGAATTAGGCATTGCTGCCTATCTTACATCCAGCCCTTGTTAAAACAAGCAAACAAACAAACAAATCCAATCCCATCCTCCACCACTACCTACCCACCTTACCCTCTATCCAACACAAAATTCACACAATAACACAGGTTACAATCAATTCATGGTAACGAAATACCATGTTGAAAATAATCACGAAGTGAATTTAGAATAAGATGAGAACGTAGCTAGGATGACTGCATAAGAAAAGTGTGTAGTTTTAATTTAAATTTCTCCAAAGATTTTGCAATTTTAAGAGAATTGGGTAGTGTGTTCCACATACCGTAGTAGCCCCTGAGTAAGATAGGCTATGTTTAAACAAATCAATCCTAGGTTGTGGTATTATTAAGTTATATTGAATTGTAAATGCTTATGAAAAGGCAAGATATTAAGTTCTTTCTTGTCATTTGTAGAGAGTGAACTATCTGTTATTATAAGCATAGAGGCTCTTCGATACAATGAATTCAGCCTTTTCAAGTTAGCATCACTACAGCCATCCCAAATTGGTGACGCATAATTAACGAGAGATAAGATATGTGCATGAAAGAAGATATTGCAAGTTTGCATGTCAACAATATCTCATAATTTGGAGAGGAGAAATAGATTAAATGATATTTTTTTACAAATATTATCAATGTGTGATTGCCATCCTAAATGATCATCAATTATTACACCAAGAACTTTGAGTTCAACAATTTTTTCGATTCTCAAAGAATCATGAAAAAGAGGAAGAGATAAAGGATATATTTGATGTTTTTGTCTTGTAGTTATCACCATATATTTCGTTTTGGAAGGATTTATGACCATAAGATTACACTCTCACAAATACACACACACACACACATGCACACACGCACACACACATGTGCACATATACAAACACACACACACACACACACACATACACTGGCGCAGAAATGGAAGGCCAGCCTTACTTGAGGTTGGCCTGGCGGAGAGCCTCCTGAAAGTACAGGAGGGCTGCACGGTGGAAGATGGGGGTCAGCAGGGTGCGGAAGTCAGCCCCAACACGGGCAAAGGAGAGGCCGAAGTACATGCACTGTCCGAGCAGAGAGTCCAGGCGCCCACCCACTCCTCTCACCAGGTCAGCCTCCAGGGTGGCCAGGAACTGAGACACCTGCACAGCACAGACAGTCAGGGCAGGGAAGACAAGGCCAGTAGGGGGCTGAGAGGGGGCAACAGGCCAAATGAAACAGGGCAGGGCTGTTGAGTTTGGATTTATAAATGTCTGGGGAACATATAAAACCATTCCAAATGAGCGTAATTGAATCTGTTGTCATGTGTACATCTTTGTGTACAGAATGGTAAATATGTATTTCATATTAACAACAACGTAAAAATACTGAAATTTTTATATCATTTCTGCCCAGTTACCTTGATCAACTAGTCATATATAAAACTTGTCTTCCAGATTTACAGCTACTCAATGCAAGACCAATTCTTGACAGAAAAGATCTGCAACATGAAAAGGTCCTTAAATATAGACTTTTTAACCATACACCATCTTTACATTTACTATATAACAAAAATAGATATGTGATAACATAGTTCTCAGCCATTCCCAACTGTAGCTAGTGATGCTTCAGTTGCTTTCATGCAGGCATCATTTCATTCATCAACACCATCGTCACTGATGTCATCACAATCTTGAATCTCCGACGAATTCGGAGCATCAGACACTGCTTGACGGTGAGGACTACTGCGACCCTGGTACTAACCTTGGTCCTATCAAAGCTGGACTATAGTAACAGTCTTCTTACTGGAGCAAATCAGTATCAGATACGACGATTCCAGCGGCTCCAAAACATTTCCGCACGACTAGTGAAGCGCTCCCCTAGGTGGGCAAACGTCTCGCCGGTTCTGGAGTCCCTTCACTGGCTGCCCATCAAAGATCGCATCCAGCACAAGTGTTTGTGCAACGTGTACAAGTGTAATTCAGGTGCTGCTCCACAGTATCTTTCCGATCTGTACAAGACTATAAGCCGTCGAGAGTTCTCCGATCATCAGGGAGACTTCTTCTCTGTGCTCCCTTGAAACACCTAAAGGGATTCGGAAAGAGAGCCTTCTCATACACTGGTCCAAGATTCTGGAATGCAGCCCCAGAAGAATTGAGGAGGTCAGAGAACCTGGCCAGCTTCTGGAAAAAACTTAAGACCTTTTTGTTTAACCTATTATGACCTACAGTGTGTGATGAAAACGGTTTCCTAAAACCTGAGGTTTTTTCAGGAAAAAATACAAAGTCGAAAACACTCATTAAAAAAAAATGTCTTCACTTCTACACTTCCTAGAAACAAGAAGTACACCACTGTCAAATGCGACGTCTGCATAGTATCCGGTCTGAAAGGGAGATATGACGTGCACGTAGCAACTGGTCATAATGGGTTAAGACAAATTGTGGGCGCTTTGAGCATGCCTCGGCGTGAGAATAGCGCGTTATAAAAGCTAATACATACATACAATCTTCCACACCATTTTTCACATCCACAGGTGGCCAACACACACCTTCTGAATGACCCATCCATGGAACAGCGCTGATTCATTCACAGCTTCCTCTCTGCCAGACACCAGCATGGGGTCGTCATCAGAGAAGATGGCTCGGTACTGGGTGATGATGTCAAACAGATGCACTCGGCTTGCCTCAATGGTCTTGGTGATGTGGGTGTAGGCTGTGGAGGGGACAAATCAGCGAAGGAGGTGAGAAGAAGTCAAGATATATTCCCAGCTGAGAGATGGATGGATGAATGGAGTTTTACAGCCTATCCATCTTTGTAGGCTATGAAAGGCCATAATACACAAAAATCACTAGAATGATTTAAACAAAATCCAATTAAGTCAAGATGTCTCTAATTATTTGCCTCTTATGAATCGTGTAGGGAGACACAGGGGATCTATTCTGACCCCAACCCACAGGGGGACATGTAGGGAGACACAGGGGATCTATTCTGACCCCAACCCACAGGGGACCTGAAGGGAGACACAGGGGATCTATTCTGACCCCAACCCACAGGAGGACCTGAAGGGAGACACAGGGAATCTATTCTGACCCCAACCCACAGGACCGGACCTGAAGGGAGACACAGGGGATCTATTCTGACCCCAACCCACAGGACCGGACCTGAAGGGAGACACAGGGAATCTATTCTGACCCCAACCCACAGGACCGGACCTGAAGGGAGACACAGGGAATCTATTCTGACCCCAACCCACAGGACCGGACCTGAAGGGAGACACAGGGGATCTATTCTGACCCCAACCCACAGGGGGACCTGAAGGGAGTCACAGGAGATCTATTCTGACCCCAACCCACAGGGGGACATGTAGGGAGTCACAGGAGATCTATTCTGACCCCAACCCACAGGGGGACATGTAGAGAGACACAGGGAATCTATTCTGACACCAACCCACAGGGGGACATGTAGGGAGACAGGGGATCTATTCTGACCCCAACCCACAGGGGGACATGTAGGGAGACACAGGGGATCTATTCTGACCCCAACCCACAGGGGGACATGTAGGGAGACAGGAGATCTATTCTGACACCAACCCACAGGGGGACATGTAGGGAGACACAGGGGATCTATTCTGACCCCAACCCACAGGGGGACATGTAGGGAGACACAGGGGATCTATTCTGACCCCAACCCACAGGGGGACATGTAGGGAGACACAGGGGATCTATTCTGACCCCAACCCACAGGGGGACATGAAGGGAGACACAGGGAATCTATTCTGACCCCAACCCACAGGGGGACATGTAGGGAGACACAGGGGATCTATTCTGACCCCAACCCACAGGGGGACATGAAGGGAGACACAGGGGATCTATTCTGACCCCAAACCCACAGGGGGACATGAAGGGAGACACAGGGGATCTATTCTGACCCCAACCCACAGGGGGACATGTAGGGAGACACAGGGGATCTATTCTGACCCCAACCCACAGGGGGACATGTAGGGAGACACAGGGGATCTATTCTGACCCCAACCCACAGGGGGACCTGAAGGGAGACACAGGGGATCTATTCTGACCCCAACCCACAGGGGGACCTGAAGGGAGACACAGGGGATCTATTCTGACCCCAACCCACAGGGGGACATGTAGGGAGACACAGGGGATCTATTCTGACCCCAACCCACAGGGGGACATGTAGGGAGACACAGGGGATCTATTCTGACCCCAACCCACAGGGGGACATGTAGGGAGACACAGGGGATCTATTCTGACCCCAACCCACAGGGGGACATGTAGGGAGACACAGGGGATCTATTCTGACCCCAACCCACAGGGGGACATGTAGGGAGACACAGGGGATCTATTCTGACCCCAACCCACAGGGGGACATGTAGGGAGACACAGGGGATCTATTCTGACCCCAACCCACAGGGGGACATGTAGGGAGACACAGGGGATCTATTCTGACCCCAACCCACAGGGGGACATGTAGGGAGACACAGGGGATCTATTCTGACCCCAACCCACAGGGGGAACTGAAGGGAGACACAGGGGATCTATTCTGACCCCAACCCACAGGGGGACATGTAGGGAGACACAGGGGATCTATTCTGACCCCAACCCACAGGGGGACATGTAGGGAGACACAGGGGATCTATTCTGACCCCAACCCACAGGGGGACATGTAGGGAGACACAGGGGATCTATTCTGACCCCAACCCACAGGGGGACATGTAGGGAGACACAGGGGATCTATTCTGACCCCAACCCACAGGGGGACATGTAGGGAGACACAGGGGATCTATTCTGACCCCAACCCACAGGGGGACATGTAGGGAGACACGGGGATCTATTCTGACCCCAACCCACAGGGGGACATGTAGGGAGACACAGGAGATCTATTCTGACCCCAACCCACAGGGGGACATGTAGGGAGACACAGGGGATCTATTCTGACCCCAACCCACAGGGGGACATGTAGGGAGACACAGGGAATCTATTCTGACCCCAACCCACAGGGGGACATGTAGGGAGACACAGGGAATCTATTCTGACCCCAACCCACAGGGGGACATGTAGGGAGACACAGGGGATCTATTCTGACCCCAACCCACAGGGGGACATGTAGGGAGACACAGGGATCTATTCTGACCCCAACCCACAGGGGGACATGTAGGGAGACACAGGGGATCTATTCTGACCCCAACCCACAGGGGGACATGTAGGGAGACACGGAATCTATTCTGACCCCAACCCACAGGGGGACATGTAGGGAGACACAGGGGATCTATTCTGACCCCAACCCACAGGGGGACATGTAGGGAGACACAGGGGATCTATTCTGACCCCAACCCACAGGGGGACATGTAGGGAGACACGGGATCTATTCTGACCCCAACCCACAGGGGGACATGTAGGGAGACACAGGGGATCTATTCTGACCCCAACCCACAGGGGGACATGTAGGGAGACACAGGGGATCTATTCTGACCCCAACCCACAGGGGGACATGTAGGGAGACACAGGGAATCTATTCTGACCCCAACCCACAGGGGGACATGTAGGGAGACACAGGGGATCTATTTTGACCCCAACCCACAGGGGGACATGTAGGGAGACACAGGGGATCTATTTTGACCCCAACCCACAGGGGGACGTGCAGGGAGACACTGGGAATCTATTCTGACCCCAACCCACAGTTTTTTTTCTCCATCTGGGCTTTTCCAGGCAACATGAACAGAGGGCGGCACTTCCTATAGCTCTCTATTGCTTATAGCTCTATCCATGACAGCTCTCTATTGCTTATAGCTCTATCCATGACAGCTCTCTATTGCTTATAGCTCTATCCATGACAGCTCTCTATAGGTTATAGCTCTATCCATGACAGCTCTCTATTGCTTATAGCTCTATCCATGATAGCTCTCTATTGCTTACAGCTCTATCCATGACAGCTCTCTATAGGAAATAGTTCTATCCATGATAGCTCTCTATAGGAAATAGCTCTATCCATGACAGCTCTCTATTGGTTATAGCTCTATCCATGACAGCTCTCTATTGGTTATAGCTCTATCCATGACAGCTCTCTATTGGTTATAGCTCTATCCATGACAGCTCTCTATTGCTTATAGCTCTATCCATGACAGCTCTCTATAGGAAATAGCTCTATCCATGACAGCTCTCTATAGGAAATAGCTCTATCCATGACAGCTCTCTATTGGTTATAGCTCTATCCATGACAGCTCTCTATTGCTTATAGCTCTATCCATGATAGCTCTCTATTGCTTACAGCTCTATCCATGACAGCTCTCTATAGGAAATAGTTCTATCCATGATAGCTCTCTATAGGAAATAGCTCTATCCATGACAGCTCTCTATAGGAAATAGCTCTATCCATGACAGCTCTCTATAGGAAATAGCTCTATCCATGACAGCTCTCTATAGGAAATAGCTCTATCCATGACAGCTCTCTATAGGAAATAGCTCTATCCATGACAGCTCTCTATAGGAAATAGCTCTATCCATGACAGCTCTCTATAGGAAATAGCTCTATCCATGACAGCTCTCTATAGGAAATAGCTCTATCCATGACAGCTCTCTATTGGTTATAGCTCTATCCATGACAGCTCTCTATTGGTTACAGCTCTATCCATGACAGCTCTCTATAGGTTATTGCTCTATCCATGACAGCTCTCTATAGGTTATAGCTCTATCCATGACAGCTCTCTATAGGAAATAGCTCTATCCATGACAGCTCTCTATAGGAAATAGCTCTATCCATGACAGCTCTCTATAGGAAATAGCTCTATCCATGACAGCTCTCTATAGGTTATAGCTCTATCCATGACAGCTCTCTATAGGTTATAGCTCTATCCATGACAGCTCTCTATTGCTTATAGCTCTATCCATGACAGCTCTCTATAGGTTATAGCTCTATCCATGACAGCTCTCTATAGGTTATAGCTCTATCCATGACAGCTCTCTATTGCTTATAGCTCTATCCATGACAGCTCTCTATAGGAAATAGCTCTATCCATGACAGCTCTATAGCTCTATCCATGACAGCTCTCTATAGGACATATCTCTATCCATGACAGCTCTCTATAGGTTATAGCTCTATCCATGATAGATCTCTATAGGAAATAGCTCTATCTATGATAGCTCTCTATTGCTTATAGCTCTATCCATGACAGCTCTCTATTGCTTACAGCTCTATCCATGACAGCTCTCTATAGGTTATAGCTTTATCCATGACAGCTCTCTATTGCTTATAGCTCTATCCATGACAGCTCTCTATTGCTTACAGCTCTAACCATGACAGCTTTCTATAGGTTATAGTTCAATCCATGACAGCTCTCTATAGGTTATAGCTCTATCCATGACAGCTCTCTATAGCTCTATCCATGACAGCTCTCTATAGGACATATCTCTATCCATGACAGCTCTCTATAGCTTATAGCTCTATCCATGACAGCTCTCTATTGCTTATAGCTCTATCCATGACAGCTTTCTATAGGTTATAGTTCAATCCATGACAGCTCTCTATAGGTTATAGCTCTATCCATTACAGCTCTCTATAGGTTATTGCTCTATCCATGACAGCTCTCTATAGGTTATTGCTCTATCCATGACAGCTCTATATAGGTTATAGCTTTATCCATGACAGCTCTCTATTGGTTGTAGCTCTATCCATGATAGATCTCTATAAGAAATAGCTCTATCCATGATAGCTCTCTATAGGTTATCGCTCTATCCATGATAGATCTCTATAGGTTATAGCTCTATCCATGATAGCTCTCTACAGGGTGTGAACGATAAATCAGAACAGTTTTCTAAACACATTTTGGCGGATGTAAGGTTGCATGATTGATGGGGTGAAAGTTTGTGTGAAATATACTACATATTTTGCGCTTTTGGAAGAATTTTCACAATGATCAGCCCATTTGCAATGATGGAGGAGCAGAAAAGAGCAGTCATAGTGGTCGGACTTTGTGCCGGGCGGACCCCTGGTGAGATTGCCAAGTTCAACAAGTTGCCTAGGAGCCTTTGTTATCACATAAAAACATGGTGGATGAAGATCCTGGCAGATCAATGAGGTCTCTGGCTTGGGAATTGAATGTGGATGAGAAAACCATTCGCAGGTGTGTCCATGAAGACATCAGACACAAGTCATATGCCCTCAAAAAGGCTCAGTTCATGAATGAGGCCACCATGGAGAGGAGGGTGAACAAGGCAGCTAGGCTGCTGTGCAAGCTCAAGCACCCTGTGGCCAAGAAGCATTTGATTTTCTTCTCTGATGAGAAAAATTTCTGCCAGGATCAGATGGTGAACAGGAGGAATGATCAGTGGCTGTGATCTGACTGATGACGTGCCAATTGTTATGTCAGCAAAGTTTCCAGCTTCTTTTATGGTCATCTCCAATGAGGGTGACAACATGCCTCCATTCGTCTTTGAGGAGGGCCTGAGGCTTAATGCTGAGACCTACATCCATGTGATGGACACTGTTGTCAAGCCATGGATAGAGAGGATTGCTGGAGACCGTCATTATGTGTTTCAACAGGCTGGGGCACCTGCCCACAATGCCAACAAGACCCAGGCATGGTTGAAGGACAACCTGAAAGAACTCTGGTCAAAGAACATCTAAACCTCCCCCCCCCCCCCCCCCCCCCAGCTCCCCTGACTGCAATCCATGCGTCTATTTCTTATGGGAAGTTTGTGAGAGGGAAGTCAACAAACATCCTCACAACACCAAAGAATCCCTCAAGGCTAAAATCACCAAGGTCAAAGTCAATTTGAACAAGACAAGTGTAGCCAATGCCTGCTGACGGTTCTGCAGCAGAATTGAACCTGTTGTGGAGGCTGAGGGTGGATTCATTAAGTGAGCCCTATACAGTACATATTAGAACATGTGTGCCAAATTTCAAGTCAATAAATTGAGTTTCAAGGAAGTTATGGTATTTGTTGTTGTTGACATGTTTGTCCTAATTTATTATCCGCACCCTGTATAGGAAATAGTTCTATCCATGATAGCTCTCTATTGGTTATAGCTCTATCCATGATAGCTCTCTATAGGAAATAGCGCTATCCATGATAGCTCTCTATTGGTTATAGCTCTATCCATGATAGCTCTCTATAGGAAATAGCTCTATCCATGATAGCTCTCTATAGGAAATAGCTCTATCCATGATAGCTCTCTATAGGAAATAGCTCTATCCATGACAGCTCTCTATAGGAAATAGCTCTATCCATGACAGCTCTCTATAGGAAATAGCTCTATCCATGACAGCTCTCTATAGGAAATAGCTCTATCCATGACAGCTCTCTATAGGAAATAGCTCTATCCATGACAGCTCTCTATTGGTTATAGCTCTATCCATGACAGCTCTCTATAGGAAATAGCTCTATCCATGATAGCTCTCTATAGGAAATAGCTCTATCCATGACAGCTCTCTATAGGAAATAGCTCTATCCATGACAGCTCTCTATAGGAAATAGCTCTATCCATGACAGCTCTCTATAGCTCTATCCATGACAGCTCTCTATTGGTTATAGCTCTATCCATGACAGCTCTCTATTGGTTATAGCTCTATCCATGATAACTCTCTATAGGCTATAGCTCTATCCATGACAGCTCTCTATAGGTTACAGCTCTATCCATTATAGCTCTCTATTGCTTACAGCTCTATCCATGACAGCTCTCTATAGGAAATAGCTCTATCCATGATAGCTCTCTATAGGAAATAGCTCTATCCATGACAGCTCTCTATTGGTTATAGCTCTATCCATGACAGCTCTCTATAGGTTATAGCTCTATCCATGATAACTCTCTATTGGTTATAGCTCTATCCATGATAGCTCTCTATAGGTTACAGCTCTATCCATTATAGCTCTATTTTCATGACATCTCTTCTTCTGTGATATGTCTCCTACCAGCAAACTATCTATATGAAGGACCCTTCCAACATGGTTGTGTGCACCAACAAATATCAGAAAACCTGTCAGCCGAAGGTTCCAGCTGCATGCTACACACTATCATTAATCTGCAGGTTTATGATGCAGAGAAACTTCCTTGTTCACTCAGAATTAGACAGCACTTGTCCTGGAGATCGGGGCATGGCTGCATGTGTGAGCCACTTTTCCCAAGTGCCTGCATGCCAACAGCACCAGGTGACAGCCTTCAAAGGCACCAACCTCTCGACACTAGCGTGCTGAACTTTCCTTTTTACTGCACCTTGTCACACAGCATTGATATTTTATCATGCCATGAAAGAAGCTGTAAACTACCGGAAAAAGAGCACTTCTGTTTCCAACATAGACAGAAAGACCTGAGAGGGCTTACCATCATCTTTTGGTACAGCATCCACAATGCTTTGAAACCATGAGTCTCGGGCCTGAAAGAAGACATCTGTACCTCAATTGGAGTCATGGAAGCTGTTCTATAATTCAAAACAATTCAACAGGAAAGCCATTCTCATTATTTTTATTATCATCATCACCACCACTGTTCCTATTGTGAATCATCACCACAATCATAGATCTTATCTCTGTTGTGAAAACAATCATCATCAATTATCATTGTATGCAAAAGCATCACATGAGCATTCCATCCTCTCTCCTCCTGCCTCCATCTCTTATCCATCTTCATTCCTCTCCTCCATCCATCTTCATTCCTCTTGACTCTTCCCCCTCCATCTTCATTTCTTTCTTCTCCATCTTCATTCCTCTTGACTCTTCCCCCTCCATCTTCATTCCTCTTGACTCTTCCCCCTCCATCTTCATTCCTCTCAACTCTTCTTCATTTTCATTCTTCTCAACTCTTCTCCATCTTCACTCCTCTTGACTCTTCCCCCTCCATCTTCATTCCTCTTGACTCTTCCCCCTCCATCTTCATTCCTCTCAACTCTTCTTCATCTTCATTCCTCTCAACTCTTCTTCATTTTCATTCTTCTCTTCTCCATCTTCACTCCTCTTGACTCTTCCTCCTCCATCTTCATTCCTCTTGACTCTTCCCCCTCCATCTTCATTCCTCTCAACTCTTCTTCATTTTCATTCTTCTCAACTCTTCTCCATCTTCACTCCTCTTGACTCTTCCCCCTCCATCTTCATTCCTCTCATCTCTTCTTCATTTTCATTCTTCTCAACTCTTCTTCATTTTCATTCTTCTCAACTCTTCTCCATCTTCATTCCTCTATACTCTTCCCCCTCCATCTTCATTCCTCTTGACTCTTCTCCATCTTCATTCCTCTCAACTCTTCTTCATTTTCATTCTTCTCAACTCTTCTCCATCTTCACTCCTCTTGACTCTTCCCCCTCCATCTTCATTCCTCTTCATCTTCATCTCCATCTTCATTCCTCTCAACTCTTCTCCATCTTCATTCCTCTCAACTCTTCTCCATCTTCATTCCTCTCTTCTCCATCTTCATTCCTCTTGACTCTTCTCCATCTTCATTCCTCTCTTCTCTATCTTCATAACTCTTCTCCATCTTCATTCCTCTCATCTCCATCTTCATCTCACTCTTCTCCATCTTCATTCTCTCATCTTCTCCATCTTCATTCCTCTTCTCCATCTTCATTCCTCTCTTCTCCATCTTCATTCCTCTCTTCTCCATCTTCATTCCTCTCTTCTCCATCTTCATTCCTCTTCTTCTCCATCTTCATTCCTCTCTTCTCCATCTTCATTCCTCTCTTCTCCATCTTCATTCCTCTCAACTCTTCTCCATCTTCATTCCTCTTCACTCTCCTCCCTCCATCTTCATTCCTCTTACTCTTCTCCCTCCATCTTCATTCCTCTCTTCTCCATCTTCATTCCTCTCTTCTCCATTGTCATTCCTCTCTTCTCCATCTTCATTCCTCTCAACTCTTCTCCACCTTCATTCCTCTTGACACTCCCACTCCATCTTCACCCCTCTCAACTTTTCCCCATCTTCAATCCTCTCAACTCTTCTCCATCTTCATTCCTCTCTTCTCCATCTTCATTCCTCTTCTCCATCTTCATTCCTCTCAACTCTTCTCCATCTTCATTCCTCTCAACTCTTCTCCATCTTCATTCTCCTCTCTTCTCCATCTTCATTCCTCTCAACTCTTCCCATCTTCATTCCTCTCAACTCTTCTCCATCTTCATTCCTCTCAACTCTTCTCCATCTTCATTCCTCTGGACTTTTCCCCCTCCATCTTCATTCCTCTCAACTCTTCTCCATCTTCAATCCTCTCAACTCTTCTCCATCTTCATTCCTCTCAACTCTTCCTATCTTCATTCCTCTTGACACTCCCCCTCCATCTTCATTCCTCTTTACTCTTCTCCCTCCATCTTCATTCCTCTCTTCTCCATCGTCATTCCTCTCTTCTCCATCTTCATTCCTCTCTTCTCCATCTTCATTCCTCTCTTCTCCATCTTCATTCCTCTTGACTCTTCTCCATCTTCATTCCTCTCAACTCTTCTCCATTTCATTCTTCTCAACTCTTCTCCATCTTCATTCCTCTAACTCTTCCCTCCATCTTCATTCCTCTTGACTCTTCCCCTCCATCTTCATTCCTCTGACTCTTCCCCTCCATCTTCATTCCTCTTGACTCTTCCCCTCCATCTTCATTCCTCTCTTCTCCATCTTCATTCCTCTCAACTCTTCTCCATCTTCATTCCTCTCTTCTCCATCTTCATAACTCTTCTCCATCTTCATTCCTCTCAACTCTTCTCCATCTTCATTCCTCTCTTCTCTATCTTCATAACTCTTCTCCATCTTCATTCCTCTTGACTCTTCCCCCTCCATCTTCATTCCTCTCTTCTCCATCTTCATTCCTCTCTTCTCCATCTTCATTCCTCTCTTCTCCATCTTCATTCCTCTCAACTCTTCTCCATCTTCATTCCTCTGGACTTTCCCCTCTCCATCTTCATTCCTCTCAACTCTTCTCCATCTTCATTCCTCTTGACACTCCCACTCCATCTTCACCCCTCTCAACTTTTCCCCATCTTCAATCCTCTCAACTCTTCTCCATCTTCAATCCTCTCAACTCTTCCCCATCTTCATTCCTCTCAACTCTTCTCCATCTTCATTCCTCTTGACACTCCACTCCATCTTCACCCTCTCACTCTTCCCATCTTCATCCTCTCAACTCTTCTCCATCTTCATCCTCTCAACTCTTCCCATCTTCATTCCTCTCAACTCTTCTCCATCTTCATTCCTCTCAACTCTTCTCCATCTTCATTCCTCTGACACTCCCCTCATCTTCATCCTCTCAACTCTTCTCCATCTTCATTCCTCTCAACTCTTCCCATCTTCATCCTCTCAACTCTTCCCCATCTTCATTCCTCTCAACTCTTCTCCATCTTCATTCCTCTTGACACTTCCCCTCCATCTTCATCCTCTCAACTCTTCCCATCTTCATCCTCTCAACTCTTCTCCATCTTCATCCTCTCACTCTTCCCATCTTCATAACTCTTCTCCATCTTCATTCCTCTCAACTCTTCCCCATCTTCATTCCTCTCAACTCTTCTCCATCTTCATTCCTCTCTTCTCCATCTTCATTCCTCTTCTCCATCTTCATTCCTCTCAACTCTTCTCCATCTTCATTCCTCTCTTCTCCATCTTCATTCCTCTTCTCCATCTTCATTCCTCTCTCTCTCCATCTTCATTCCTAACTCTTCTCCATCTTCATTCCTCTTTACTCTTCTCCCTCCATCTTCATTCCTCTCACTCTTCTCCATCTTCATTCCTCTCACTCTTCTCCATCTTCATTCCTCTCACTCTTCCTCCATCTTCATCCTCTCAACTCTTCTCCATCTTCATTCCTCTCACTCTCCTCCATCTTCATCCTCTCACTCTTCCCCATCTTCAATCCTCTCAACTCTTCTCCATCTTCATTCCTCTCTTCTCCATCTTCATTCCTCTTCTCCATCTTCATTCCTCTCAACTCTTCTCCATCTTCATTCCTCTCTTCTCCATCTTCATTCCTCTTCTCTATCTTCATTCCTCTCAACTCTTCTCCATCTTCATTCCTCTCAACTCTTCTCCATCTTCATTCCTCTGGACTTTTCCCCCTCCATCTTCATTCCTCTCATCTCCATCTTCATTCCTCTCAACTCTTCTCCATCTTCATTCCTCTTCACTCTCCCCCCTCCATCTTCATTCCTCTTCACTCTCCCTCCATCTTCATTCCTCTCTTCTCCATCTTCATTCCTCTCTTCTCCATCTTCATTCCTCTCTTCTCCATCTTCATTCCTCTCAACTCTTCTCCATCTTCATTCCTCTTGACACTCCCACTCCATCTTCACCCCTCTCAACTTTTTCCCATCTTCAATCCTCTCAACTCTTCTCCATCTTCATTCCTCTCAACTCTTCTCCATCTTCATTCCTCTCACTCTTCCATCTTCATCCTCTCACTCTTCTCCATCTTCATTCCTCTCTCTTCTCCATCTTCATTCCTCTCAACTCTTCTCCATCTTCATTCCTCTCAACTCTTCTCCATCTTCATTCCTCTGGACTTTTCCCCCTCCATCTTCATTCCTCTCAACTCTTCTCCATCTTCAATCCTCTCAACTCTCCATCTTCATTCCTCTCAACTCTTCCTTATCTTCATTCCTCTTGACACTCCCCCCTCCATCTTCATTCCTCTTTACTCTTCTCCCTCCATCTTCATTCCTCTCTTCTCCATCTTCATTCCTCTCTTCTCCATCTTCATTCCTCTCTTCTCCATCTTCATTCCTCTCAACTCTTCTCCATCTTCATTCCTCTCAACTCTTCCCCATCTTCATTCCTCTCAACTCTTCTCCACTTTCATTCCTCTTGACACTCCCACTCCATCTTCACCCCTCTCAACTCTTCCCCATCTTCAATCCTCTCAACTCTTCTCCATCTTCATTCCTCTCAACCTTTTCTCCTCCATCTTCATTCCCTTAAATTTTCACCCATCACTTCATTCCCCCAACTAGAGACAGCAACAGCACAGGAAACAGACCTGTAAAAACTTAATGCGAAGCTCAGCCTCTGCGAATACGTCCATGCGCCGCAGGTAGCCAATGACTCGGAGGCAGGCTGGCAGCTGCAGGTTGCTTCGGAGCTGCTGGACCAGCTGGCTGAGCATGAGCTGACTGGATGCCTTCACCTCCCCAACCATGCTCTGTCACAGTCAATACACACGTCAGGCTTCTTCTCCTTCTGTTTTCCAATTCATGGACACATTTGCTTATGCTCCACCTTGAAAACTGACATTCCTTCCTACCAGAGGCCAAGTGACCACAGTTGCATTTTCAAAACCAAGCAGTTTGCAACCACTGCAACAAAACAGTGCTCACACCTGGACTGGTGCTGGCCTAGCCTGAAGGCAGCTTTCCTGCCTGAACTGCTTGCATGAACGCTCACCAGACAAGTACACCTCATACACTCAAAAATAAATGTCACTGGAACATTTAGAGAGAGTCTCTTTTTGTCCCTTTCCTAACAAAGCAAATGGCCTACAGTGGAGGTAATCAAACAAGCATCAAATAATGATCATGCACACTGAGGGCCTGATAACAAAGTGGTGTATTAGTATCAGCCAATGAAATGTGATGTAATGGCTTTCCATTGTTTGACATGACAAGTATGTGCTGTGTCAAGAGATTTACCTCTTCCTAGGTCAGGAAAAACTTTGATGTACGTGACAAAAAATGACATCGTGAGAATTGCGGAAACTTGGACTGCAAGATTATGGGATTGAGCAAGTAGGGGCTACAAAAAAAGAAATCTGATGTGTTGTGGAAAACTATCATTAGAAGTATCGATCAAGTAATGCCAAGGATATGTTCAACGTTGGAAATGCCCTGTAATGTAAGTCTGTCTCTACACAGACAACTGCATAGCTTCTTTGAATGAGTGCCAACATGGCACTGTCATCCACAAAGCAGTCAATGCTTGGTCTCTATTGCTAAAGTTGGCTCTTACCATTTTGTGTCAAGAGGCCAGCAGAAAGGACCTGCCACAGACAACCTTTAGACATGACTGGGGGAAAGCAGCAGCCTTCCCTTCCAGTGTTATTATATCTGGCTTCAACGAAAGGCAACAAAAAGCCAGTGTAACTGATAATGCACATCAAAGAAGGCCATCTGAATGGGTACAAGTAGAAAGGTCTTGCATGGACTCCAGCAGCAGTGACAGCACTGTCTCTATGTAACACCCATGTTTTTTTGCCATCACAAATCAAATTTAGTACAAGTTTGGTGAAAGGCTAAGTTTCTGACAAAAATCTGACTTCAATTTTTTTTCTTTTCCTTTTAATCACAACCATTAAAATGGCCACCAGTGGATTGTCGTGTCGATGTGAACTCACTACAATGACTGGGATGTTGGTGTGTTTCTTCTCCAGCCGCTTGACATGGGCTGCCAGCTCCAGGGCCTCCTCGTAGTAGCCATTGCGCACACAGGTATCCATCAGCTGCGGCATCTCCAGCACCTCCAGAATCTGTGTGTGGCGCTGCAGGGTCAGCGTGTTCATTCGTCGGCTGAAACAAAGCTGACCCTGTAGCACATGAGGGGGTGGGGATGGGGTGGTGGGTGGAGTGGAGGAGGGCAAGGTGAAGCAAGAGCAGAAGTAGCAGCAGCAGAAGAAGGAGGAGGAGAAGGAGAAAGATGAAAAGAAGGGAGACAGAATAACTTCTGCTCTAAATTTCTTTCAATTAATCTGCTTATTCGTACAAATGTAAATGTAATTTGAAGGAAAAAACCAATTCTGCCTGGACATGCTACACATAGGTAGGATCACACAGGGGTGTGCAGTGAATAACAATGCTGGTTTCAGCCCAACTGGCCCGATTTCCATTGAAAAATTTATATGAATAAATGTTGGAGTAATCCATCGAAACATATACTGGAATGAAGCTTGTCATCTTAACTTTCAGACTGTGGTGTCTTCTTCATTATTGAATGAGCATTTACATGTGCCATGCACTGAGCGAAAAATGGTGTTGGCCATCTTCCACGAAGCCATGTGCCCAGTCTGCTTTGTAGAGGCTCTTGAAATGCGTTTTGCATGTCTCAAAAAACGTCATCAGAAAGCCTGGTAATTATTTTTGTTACTTTTATGTATATTGGGATGGAATGTAGTGGTAAGTTTCTCATGCATTACCGTTCTGGTTCTACATTGTAGAGAAAATGGGAATCGATGACCCACTTGACTCAGCTGTACCGCAAATGGAAGTTGAAAGTTCGTATTTTCTTGTGATATTCAACATTTTAAAGTATGAAGTCATATTATGACATGTACCTCCATAGAAGTTGAAGACTTAAACATTTATCCCTTCAGGTTTACTGGAGGTCCTCACAGCTTTATCTGTCTGTCTGTCTGTCTGTGTGTGTGTCTGTCCGTGTGTCTGTCAGTCCCGACTTAATGGCTGATATCTCAAAAACTACTGGACGGATTTCCTTGACATTTTGCACACTTACTGGAAGTTAGGTCCGATTGAATGTATCAAATTTTCAGAATCGAGGTTTGAAAAGAAAGTGACTTTTTTACGTTTTGGTGTTGCAAAGAAGGCAAGGGATGGAACTCTGTCCCGACTCAAGGGAAGTTTGGCATGTGTGACGTGATCATTTGACATCGAATAACGTGACGTAATTTCGAGGAGATTGGACATTGGTGAAGGAGAAAGAAGGATTTTTTATCCCTCCAATGCCAAAACGTGGAGGTTCAGCGCCAGCGGTTTTTATTTGTGTGCCGGACCAGGCAATACTGGAAGCCAGCAGTAGCAAAGTTTATTCAGGAACCACTGAAGGATTGTAAAATTTGCTGTCTAACAGGTGTATGAAAGTTTTCTTTTCTTCATTTAGGGTTTAATTGAATTACTTTTTATGTGTTTGTGGTATTTAAGTATCAAGAGTCTTGCAAATCTAACAATCATCATTCTGAGGAGATGGATTGCTCACACTGGTACAGTTGTCGTGAACTACATGTAGAATGCTCTACTGTTTTACGACCTCAAAATGTTCACAGAAAATATGTTTTATATGGGTGGGCTCTTGAGGGTGTGAGGGTGTGTGGAAACAATTGGCCAAATGAACTACTGACCGAACAAAAGAGACTGAATGAACCACAGACTGAACAAACAACAGACCAAATGAACAACAGACCGAACCACAGACCAAATGAACTATAGACTGAATGAACTATACACCAAATGAACTATACACCAAATGAACTATACATTGGATGAACTTTACACAGAATGAATGAGACATGATGCAAAAGATGCACCAAACAAACAATACACAAAGTCAACAATATGCATGAGTAATGGTTATTGAGAGATAACTCCTTCCGGCAGCTTCTGCAGCCAGACTGGTGCCAAACGTATCGCTCCGCGTTCCTTTGGACCACACCAGCGAGGCCGAGTGGGGGATTCTGTCGACTGGGCAACCCAGGATCTCCATACACGCTGCCCAGGCTCGCGCCCTGGAGAGGTCACTTGGGTCAGGATGTCAGTACCGCTCCCAGCATCTCCATCGGCGATCACACCCTTATGGTGGTGGAGGAGTTTACATACCTGGGCTCCACCATCTCAAGCAACTTGTCTCTGGACGCCGAACTAAGCAAGCGCATTGGCAAAGCCGCAACATCACTGGCCCGCCTCGGAAAGCGTGTCTGGGACAACTCCATGCTGACGACAAACACCAAGATGAAAGTCTACCAGGCCTGTGTTCTCAGCACGCTCCTTTACGGAAGCGAAGCGTGGACCCTGTATTCCCGCCAAGAACGCCGGCTCAACACCTTTCACATGCGTTGCCTCAGAAGGATCCTGGGCATCAGCTGGCATGACCGCATCCCCAACAAGGACGTACTGGCGCAAGCAGGTATTCCCAGCATGTTCGCCATGCTCAGCCAGAGACGACTTAGATGGCTGGGTCACGTCAGCAGGATGGATGACGGCCGAATACCCAAAGATGTGCTGTACTGCGAGCTCGCCACGGGATCCAGACCTGCAGGAAGACCTCTCCTCCGCTACAAGGACGTTTGTAAACGTGATATGACGGCGGGAGGCATCAACCCAGCAGACTGGGAAACGGTGGCCGCTGACCGCAACAGCTGGAGACACGCCGTCAAGACTGGCATCCAGGCCAGCGAGAGGAGGAGACGGGAGCAGTGGGAGGAGAGGAGAGAACGCAGACGACAGAGGATAGCGTCGGCATCCACAGAGCCACGCCAAGACTTCACTTGCGACAAGTGCAACAGAGCATGCGGCTCAAAGATCGGGCTCTACAGCCACAGAGTACGCTGCCTCTCAACCCCGGTCTGACCAAACCTGGCGCACACCCCCATAGTCTCACGAGACTGACGGATGCCAACAACTCAGCACATAAAAAAGTATACTTCTTTTCTTTCCCCCACCCATTCACTCACTCAAATTCTGTTCTTTTTCTGTTACTTTTCAGGGCCCATATGCATGAGAAGGAAGGAAAATTCATCATGAGCAAGATTTACTTCGAAAGTAAATAAGGCTACTTCCCTCTCATGCATACAGGCCCAGGAGAAGGTCGTTAGTCAGGAACTGGAGGTAGTCATCAAAGGGGAGAGTATTCAAAGAACAAACGTGATTGATCAGATTCAAACTGGGTGGGAAAAGAAATGGATAAAGCCATTCTAGGAAGGGGGGGGGGGGGGGGGGGGGGGGGGGCTGTGTGCATGTGTGTGTTTGTGTGTGTGCCTGTGTTTGTGTCCGTCTGTGTGTGTGTATGTGTGTGTGTCTTTGTGTGTGTGTGTGTGTGTGTGTGTGTGGGTGTGCATGCGTGCATGTGTGCGTGCGTGCGTGCATGGAGGAGTCATTCATGGAGGCTGAAGTATTTAGAGTAGCATGAATGTGAACAGTTTAAGTAATTTTCAACCAAAATATCAAAGTTGAATGAATTGGAGAGGATAGTAAGACTAGTCAGTGAGTGACAGTGTTGGATCAAGTGCTTCGTAAAGGATATGGTTGTTCTGTTGCAAATTATGACCAAATGAAGGAGCTGAAAGCAAACTTTTTGCACACTGGGAGAGGAGGGCCTCCAATTCCACTCAAAGTTCAAGTTTAACAACAAACTTTTCTCCAGTTGCACCTTCTGAAAAAAGACAGCCAGGAAACAAGGAAGGACCTGAAGCATCTCCTCATAAAACTCCATCCTGACTTCAAGTTTCCTTCAGTCCATTCAGTGGTGGAAACTACATTAATTGCAAGTCTACTTTTTCTTAAGGGGAGCAGGGATACTTGCATTTTCCTGGGGACATTTTGCAAAAATTACAATCTCACCAGAGCTGACCTGGTGATAGAAGCTTCATGAAATAAGTAGTAAGGAATCCTTGTCTTCGTGCCCATGTCAGAAGTGTGAAATTTTTGGTAGCAAAACAGTACTTAAAAGAGTGTTGTCACGGGGCGGTGGAGGCATTTGGGTGTTTATCCAACTCCTCAGACTTGGTTAAAGTCAAAATCTGCTACAATCAAGGAAAAACGTCAGGCTCCTTCTATGCTTTAAAGTTCTCTTTTGCATATCAAATTGCAATATGTGTGTTGTCGTGATCATTTTGATACTTGAAATATTTCTGCATGATGAAACATGAATCAGACATGACTGTTTAGGAAAATGGTCATTAAATGTCTGTCAAAAAATGAATATTTGGGCATTTTCAGGGTGTTGTGCCTAAGTATAGTAGTGTGCAAGTTGACAAAGATAAGGATGTAACTAAGTACTGGTGACAGCATATAATGCAAATCTGGGTGCTCTAAGTCTTCATTTAACAATTCCGTGGGAGCCTGAACATGGCAATTCATTAAATCCATCAAAATGTGCCATTTTTGAAAATGTTGAAACCTCATTTTCTCATAAACTATTCACGTAATTGCATTAAAATTTAGCATGTGGACTCAGTTTAATGTCTTTAATTAATTGATATAATTATTTTTCTAATTATTTTAAAGATGAAACTTTGGTTCATCCTATCTACTACACACA
>JAWQFJ010001947.1:117500-120000 GCA_034096865.1 Theodoxus fluviatilis | reverse complement strand
TCACTCTACTGTCTACAATGCAAATCAAACTCACTCACTCTACTGTCTACAATGCAAATCAAACTCACTCACTCTACTGTCTACAATGCAAATCAAACTCACTCACTCTACTGTCTACAATGCAAATCAAACTCACTCACTCTACTGTCTACAATGCAAATCAAACTCACTCACTCTACTGTCTACAATGCAAATCAAACTCACTCACTCTACTGTCTACAATGCAAATCAAACTCACTCACTCTACTGTCTACAATGCAAATCAAACTCACTCACTCTACTGTCTACAATGCAAATCAAACTCACTCACTCTACTGTCTACAATGCAAATCAACCGCCAGGCGTAAGTCCCAGACATACAGCATGAGCACACCGTCGTGCGAAACATCAACGGTCAATTACAGAATGCACGTTCTTGCAGTTTAATCATTGTTACAGATGCAACGGCAGGAAAAGAGGAAGATACCTTTACTTTCATCAGTATTCTGGAACAGGCCAGGCTACAGCCGGGCACAGTCCTGGATGAACAACTCTTAGTAGTTGTTTGTGGTCCCCTCCTGACAGAGGATCTGCTTGTAATACATGAACTCCACTAAGTGCAAAATGCCAGCCACCCACAAGACGAGATGGTGTCGGTCAGTTTTCCTCGGATGCACCACCACTGGTTTTCAATGTCATTGGAGGGGGAGAACCCAGTGGTGGGATATGCTTTCAAAACACCCAAATTCCACCCATTGCCCACTGTGGTACTTTCAATTCCCAAACTTTGCTTCATCCCCCTCAACTGTCAAGTTTGGGCCACCAATCATGGCAAACTGATTGCTGTCCAGGTGCCAAATGCAAACCTCCTTACAGTAACTAAAGGCATCGGCAATTGTTTCTGAGGAGGTGCTTTCCCAACCTTAGGAAGTCTCGGCACATGAACAGAGTTCAAATTTTAAAAGTTCAGTAGATGATGTATGAAGTTACTTGAATGCTTCTCATTACCACTGTTTCATTAAATCGGTTGTACGGAAAGATTCTGCCAGGCAATCATCTAGTGGAGTGATAATCATCTAGTGGAGAGACAAGCATCTAGTGGAGAGAAAAGCATTTCGGGAGTCGAGGTCCCCTCGTCAAGATGTGTGACATATCTTGGCGTAAAGATCGATGAGCATTTTTCTATGGGGCCACACGTAAGCAGAACGATCTCTTCCTCCTACTGGCAGCTCCGACGTATCTCAAGTATCAGACAATGCCTGACTGAAAAATCGGCCACAACTCTTGTATTGACGTTGGTGATGTCTAATCTTGATTACTGCAATAGCCTTCTGCTAGGTGAAACCCAAGAATATCTCCGAAGACTTCAACAGGTGCAGAACACCGCAGCACGTATAGTGAAACGTCCACCTAGTCGTTCTCACATAACACCCATCCTTCGAGAGCTACACTGGCTGCCTGTCCACCAACGTATTGTGTTCAAAACACTGTGTCATGTGTTCAAGTGCGTCAATGGTTTGGCCCCGCTGTATCTGGTTGAGCTCCTCAAGACTTATAAGCCTGTGAGGGATCTCAGATCTTCGGCGCAGTCATTACTCCATGTGCCACGCTACAACACCAAGAGATCTGGGGAGAGAGCATTCTCTTATGCTGGACCAAAACTCTGGAACGATATCCCAGACAGACTGAGGAAATCTCCTTCAATACAGACTTTCAAGTCACAGCTAAAAACTCTTTTATTCAAAGGGTGAACGTGTTGAGCACCTTGAGCATGCCTTTGGGTGTGAGATTGGCGCTATATAAGAGCCAAAATACATACATACATACATACATACATACATACATACATACATACATACATAGTGGAGAGACAAGCATCTAGTGGAGTGACAAGCATCTAGTGGAGTGACAAGCATCTAGTGGAGAGACAAGCATCTAGTGAAGAGAAAAGCATCTAGTGGAGAGACAAGCATCTAGTGGAGTGACAAGCATCTAGTGGAGAGACAAGCATCTAGTGGAGTGACAAGCATCTAGTGGAGAGACAAGCATCTAGTGGAGTGACAAGCATCTAGTGAAGAGAAAAGCATCTAGTGAAGAGAAAAGCATCTAGTGGAGAGAAAAGCATCTAGTGGAGAGACTAGAACAATGGATCATTGATTGAAGAGTCCATGGATCGGATCTCAGCAAAGTAGTCTCAAAAACATTGTTGATTGATAATGCATTGTAATCATATGTTCACTAATATCTTTCTTTCTTCTTCTGTATGCCCACAATGCTGGCTTTTGCCATATAGGGCAGCAAAAAAGGATCGCCACTCCTGTCAGTTTGGGGCCTTCTTTTGAATGGTGCTTGAGCTCCCCCTCCACTGTTCGGCACCAGGTGTTCTTTGGTCTGCCACTCTTGCATCTGCCTTCTGGTGGCCGGTGAAGGGCTGAGCGAGGGATGCTGGCTGGCTCGCGTCTGATGACATGCCCTATCCAACTCCATTGCCTCCTCATGATGATGGTTCCCATTACTTTCT
>JAWQFJ010001947.1:25000-112500 GCA_034096865.1 Theodoxus fluviatilis | reverse complement strand
AAAAGATGATAAATGTGAAGGCAAAACTGGTATAGCAGTATACATTCACCATTCCATTCATCATTTCATGGGAATATTTCTCGCCGTACGGATCTTGAATCTTCACAGATGCTGATTCATTCCTTGACAATTTAAAACAAATGCCATTTCATGATGTCCTCAACTATTCTGACTCTGACATGGCCCTTCATTTCTGGTATGACCTATTTCTCCAAACTGTAGAAAGACATGCTCCTATGAAACGGAAGAGAGTCAAGCATTTAAAACTCCCACCTTGGCTTACCAACGAAATCATGCAGGCTTTGAAAACGAGAGACTGGAAAAAAATGATATCTCAGCTTACAAAAAGCAAAGAAACCGTGTCAAGACTCTGGTTCGAAATGCCCCCCCAAAAATTTTTTTCAAAGGCTGATTGAAAATGGCAATGACAGAAAAGAAACTTCATGAGAAGTGAGACGACTGATGGTCCTCAAGTGTTTCGGCCCTGTCTTTGTGACACTCTCTTGTCTGTATTAAATGTTTATACACATTTGCATTGCTTGGATATTGACATTCAAAGTTTCTCGTTTTCTAGGCGCTTGTACGCTTCCCATAACAGCTAGTGAACTGATTTTTTTTCTCTACTTTTTCATTTTTGTGCATGTACACACTCAATTCTATGGTGTGTAATTCATAATTTGCATTTTTAATCCCTTAGATCATTTTTTGAATGTAAAGAGTAAAAAACAAGCTTTCATTTGATTTATAATTTGTATTATCTTATGCCTTTGTATCTTTATTATATTTTTGAAAATGCATGAAAAACTTACGATCCCGGAGAACGATCACAATATTTAGCCACGACTCCAGTGAGTTGATGAGCACCGAAGTATCTTAATTCTTATAGATAGATCTCTTCATTCGTCCCCAAACAAGCCATTCACTTTCTCGCAAACACTTTCATTCTACCACAACCTAGAGCTGACATTTTTTAAAGGCAGTATTACATATTCAGGTGTTATGATATGGAATACACTCCCATTGCACCTAAGGAACAATACTTCCATAAAGTCTTTTAAACCATCCATACATGATTATCTATTCAGATGATCTCACTGGTGTCGCCTGTACATATGAAACTTATTTGCTTGAACTTGAAGACTCACTGACCTGACAGTTGTCAAAGGCATCTACTAAAATCTTTGTCATTGTTGATCATATTCTTCATATAACTTACCAACTGTTGTACATAGATTAGCTACTGTGTATTCTTTTTCTTATCTATTCATGTTTTCATTTCTTTATGAGCAAGGACAATTTGTAAGATATACAGAAATACCTAAAATTTCAACCTTGATAAATAAAGAATCAATCAATCAATCAATCAATCAATCAATCAATCTATCTCTCTCTCTCACACACTCTCTCTCACACACACTCTCTCTCTCTCTCTCTCTCTCTCTCTCTCTCTCTCTCTCTCTCTCTCTCTCTCTCTCTCTCTCTCACAGTAAAACGATAGCTCTGAAAGCACTGAAAACATTCAGGAAATGTAAAACTGCAGATGCCAGGGAGGAATATATGCAAACTAGACGCTATTACAAAAACTTAACAAGGGAGAAAAAAAGGAATTATTACACGGAAGCGCGTAACACCCTAATACGAGCTTTGTCGAACTCTAGATCGTTCTGGGGCATAGTTAGGAGATCCATACGACGACCATCCCCACAACCGAATATTAGTATAGAAGCATGGAAATTCTACTTTGAAACTATGTTCGATAGTACCGATAGCTTCGTATGTAAAGAAGCGCACACTGATGAACTAGTAACGCATGAAGTTCTGGATCCTCCAATCAGTGAGGACGAAGTAAGAAGTGCTATCACTCATTTACGATCTGAGAAGGCCCCAGGTTTAGACGGCCTACCCGGAGGCTGCTACAAGATAGCAGGAGAGAAAATCATCCCATTCCTGACCAAATTGTTTAATGCACTTTACGAGTCCCATCGTTTCCCAGAGGCTTGGTCAAAATCAATCATTATCCCGCTGCACAAGAGAGGAGATGTGCAAAATACAGAAAACTATAGAGGCATTTCATTGCTATGTGCTAGTAGTAAGATCTTTACAACCATCCTCACTAGGCGATTACGTACTTGGATGGAGCTGGAAAACAAAATTTGCGTAGAACAAGCCGGGTTTCGAACACAGCACTCCACGATTGACCACATTTTTGTCTTGTATGCAATCATTTTGAAGCATGTATACGGGGACAGACGAGGAAAATTATATGTTGCGTTTGTTGATTATCGAAAGGCGTTTGATTCTGTCAATCGTTCGGTGCTTTGGAAAGTTCTCAAAGACGCGCGCCTTTCGACAAAATTTATTTTAATGTTAAAGGCCATTTACAGCAAGGTTCAAGCGTGCGTTCGCTGGGGGCACGAGCTATCTGCATTCTTTGATTGCCCCTCCGGTGTAAAACAAGGAGCAATTGAGAGTCCTGCAATTTTTTCCTTGTACATCAATTCAGTAGCAGACTACGTACGAAGAAAAGGCAAGCACGGGATACAAATGATACCTGGAATGATGGAAGTGTTCCTCTTGCTGTTTGCGGATGATTTAGTGCTGTTATCAACAACACCCGCTGGTCTTCAAAATCAGTTAGATAACCTCTTGCACGTGTCAGAACGTATGGATTTGAAAGTTAACTCAGACAAAACCAAAATAATGGTGTTCAGAAGAGGCGGACACCTAGCAAGGGGTGAAAACTGGTCTCTTGCAGGGGTTCCGCTGGATGTAGTTAATCAATACAAATATCTTGGTTATAAGTTCACAACGAAATTGTCCATAGATGCTACCATAGAGGACTTGGCCATCAGAGGGAAGCAAAAAGGTGTACAGATATTGAAAGTTCTTTGGAATCTGCATAGTATGAGACCAAAAGTGTTTTCTACCTTGTTTGACGCGCAAGTGCAAGCAACCCTCCTGTATGGTTCAGAAATGTGGGGTCTTGAAAGACATGTGAAAATAGAGAGAACACATACTTTTGTATGCAAAAGATTTATGGGATTAGATCAGAGAACCCCCAACCATATGGTGTATGGAGATCTTGGACGCTTTCCGATTGCAATCAACAGTAGTTCGAGAGTCATAAAGTATTGGCTAAAACTCAACAGGATGGGGGAAGATAGGCTTCCAAAACAAGCTATGGTTATGCTTATGAACTCGCGAATCAAAAGGGAACGAAATTGGACAGAGAAGGTGAAGATCTGCCTATGTAAATTGGGCTTTGGCTTTGTGTGGCTGTACAGTGGAGTGGGTGATGTGAAACGTTTTCTGGAACAGTTCAAGCAAAGAATGAAAGACTGTTATATCCAAGAGTGGGAATCGGAAAACAGGAGTAGTGACAGGTATAACTGGTATGCATCCTTCAAAGAAAGCTTTGGTTTGGAAAATTATTTGAATATACTGGACATAAAAAAGTTCAGGGATGGATTCATTCGCTTTAGATTTGGAATAAACGAGTTGAAAAACAATAGGAGGTACGAACGTACACAAGACACACTATGTCCGTTCTGCAAGGTAATAGAAAACGAGGAACATTTCCTACTGTGGTGTTCGGCATACCAGCAGCTTAGAGCAAAATATTTGGGAAGGTTCTTAAGTCTGGTGTCAAATATCAATGTCTGTAAATACGTAATGCAGGGAACAAATGTCGAATTATCAAAATCAATAGCCATGTATATATTTTATGCGTTCAAGATGAGAGAACAAAAATTAGGAGAATAGATATTACCCTGCTGTACAGTAATTATATAGGAATTTGAAACTTAAATTGTTGTGGAAAAACTGCTCACAAGATGATGTTGGCACGGCACAATGTTGATGGAATTCTTGTAACATTTTCAACTGTGCACATGCAATGGGCCTATGGCGTCAATAAGTTCAGTTCAGTTCCTCTCTCTCTCATCTCTCTCTCTTCTCCGCTCGCTCTCTCTCTCTCTCCCTCCCCTCCCTCCACTCCCTCCCTCCTCCCTCCTCTCTCTCTCTGCTTTCTCTCTCTCTCTCTCTCTTTCTCCTCTCTCTCTTCTTTCTCCTCTCTCTCTTACCTCTCTCTTCCTCTCTCTTTCTCTCTACTCTCTCTCTCTCTCTCTCCTGTCCTCTCTCTCTCTCTCTCTCTCTCCTCTCCTCTCCCCTCTCTCCTCTCCCATCTCCTCTGCTCTCTCTCTCTCTCTCTCTCTCTCTCTCTCTCTCTCTCTCTCTCTCTCTCTCTTTCTCTTTCTCCTGCCCCCACCCCCTCGCTTGCTCCTTCTCCCAGTCATCATGTTTGTCCCCCCCCCCCCTCCCTCCCCCCTTGCTCTCCTGGTCATGTCTGTCTACCCTTGCACCTACCCCCACCCCCCACCCAACCCCCCACCCCACCCCACCCCCACTCTTTCTCCCCCTCCCCCTCCTCATTATGTCTGCCTCTCCCCCCCCCCCCTCTCTCTCTCTAGCCTAGCTCTCTTCCATAATTATGTTGTCTGCCTACCCCCCCCCCCCCTCTCTCTCTCTCTCTCTCTTGCTCGCTCATTCTCCTCTTCCCCTGCTCTCCTCTTCCCTGTTATTATGTCTGCCTCCTCCTCTTCCTCCCCTTCTCTCTCTCTCCTCCCCCCTCCCCCCTCTCCTGACCAATTTTTGTCAACGGGACACACAGATTGGGGTACCTGCTGTAGCGGCCAAAACATCTATGATACTGTACCTCTCTGCAGGCAGCAAAGATTGGTATTCTGCTGATGTGTTTGTCTTTAAGAGTCAGATAAACAAACTTTTGTTGCTACTGTGTCCACTCCTCATAGGGAGGGGACAGGGAAATGTTTGGCAAAACTCTGTCAGTGGCTGCGTTTTTTTTTGTAGGTGTCCGCTGGTTATTTTGAGAATAAAGCGATCTGTGCCAAAAGGCATGTCCGGACATGACAGGTGTCCGCTCATTGATGGTCCACTGTCACAGGGACTACTTTACATCATTAAAGAGAGAAAACAAATTGAGGGCATTTATGTCAACAAAACATACTGTTTTTGGTAACCATGGAATTTTTTTTATAACAAGGGTCATTTCATGGGGTGAACATCCATGCATTTAGGGCATTGAGCCCCAGGAGTTTAGGGCAGAAGGCCCCAACCTAAAAGACTAATTTGAGTACAGTGACCTAAAGTTTTATGTCTTCAAAAACATAAAAATATAACCTCTAAATACATATAATCACACAGGAGGAGAAATGGAGGTCATAATTCTATTTGTAAAGTTTACCACTAGTGCAAAAAAGTAGAGTCCTAAATGTCCCTGTTTGTAGTCTCAGACTGCTCAAGGTCAAGCTTGACCTGACCCAGCAGTCAATAGTTTCTGCTGATTAGGGATCATTCAGCAACCCTAGCTTTATGTTGCATGTGAAATGATGTTCAAACACATGGGGAAATCACAAACTCCATGACAAATTTGTTAAACTAATTCTAACTTGTTTCAAATCATAAAACTTACTTAGAGTTTGCAGGTAAGAACTATGTATCTCTATGTTTAAAAGTCACTTGGATTTTTGAGCCTATTGATGAAAAGAAACGGGAGTCAACCAACCATTGCATAATCACCCCCCACCCCCATCCCCCACCCCCATCCCCCACCCCCCAACCCCACTCCCACCCCCACCCCCACCCCCACCCCCATCCCCCACCCCCACCCCCCAACCCCACTCCCACCCCCACCCCTCAACCCCACTCCCACTCCCACCCTCATCCCCACCCCCACTTTTTGAGGTTGCAGAACAAAGCAACAAGCTGCACCTGATACCATTCATCTAGCAAATTGTATGCATATGATTTCCATTTGTTTCCTCTTGTGCCACATCATCTGTATAAAAAAATTTAAGGCAATGGGCACCAGATTGTTTTACTGACATGTTCAGAATTTATATACTGAACAAATAAAAAGAAGACATTTTAATTTAGAGTAGAGATGTATGTGTGTTTCGTCAGTCCTGTTCTCTCCTGCTGACCATGACTATATTCATTTTAGAAAGAAAAGTGCAGAGTATTAAGCCCAACCACATTTTGATAATCTCATAAAGGTTTTACCTATTTCATCCCCTACTAATGACAGGTCAGTAAGTTTTAACTGTCAGTACTGAAATATAATCAAACGTTTAATTTACAAATGGACAAATGAAAATCATCACCGTTAGCCATATTTCCTCTTAAGTCTTTGCAAAAACTTCCCTCCAACACAGTGTCTAAAACACACAATGTAAAACATGAAACATCACAAAATCAATGCAAGAGCTCTTGCCTCTGTGGTTTAGGAGAGTAATGATTCAATACTCATGTTCCATGTTATTACAAAGTGCACATCAAAATTAGATGAGAGGCAACAATTTTTTAAGCTTTCGTCATGGCAGCCCAATAGTAGTATAACAAAATATTTAATACTAGCACTGTTACTGCTATACTTTACAGCTGAGTCAAATCTCAGTCTCCAGCTTTTCCATCGTTTGTTTGCCATTCATTACATTCTACCTAGACTTGGGCAGGTGGTAGGTGGGAGTGCTGGTGGAAGTGGTGTCTGCAGAAATCATGGAGGCAGTTGAGATGAACAGAAGTAATACAATACAGTACATTACAGTGCAATACAGCAATACAGCAAACACAATTAAATACAATACCATACCATACCATACAATACAATACAGTACAAACAACAATGTATTTCAGCTTCCAGGGGAAGAATTTTCCATACAACAGAGCAAAAATCAAAAGGGTATTTAAAAAGCATTTGACATTATATACAGCAAAATTAAAAAGGTATCAGTTAAGAATACAGTAGCATTCTTGTAGTTACATTATAAAGACAACATTGGGAAGCAAATTTCATTTGCTTGCATGCACACACAGACACACACACAGACACACACAGACACACACATACACACGCACATGCACCACACACAAGCACAGTCTTATTAGAATCAGAAGATTTGAGGCTGTTTGTTCAGGAGAGTTATTGTCTCTGAGAGGAAGAAATCCTTCCTCTCAGAGACAAAAACTCTCTGTCTCTCAGTCCTGGTGCTAATTGAGTCACTTGCCAAATGGGAGAGCCTTGAACTCAAGACTGAGAGAATGGATAGAGTGATTCATGATGCTCCTGCCCTCCTTATTGATTAAATGTCCTGTCTCTAGAATCAGCGTTGAGGTTATCTAAGCTTGCTAGTTCTGACCCAGTGATGTCGCTGGCAGTAAATATGATTTTCGGGAGTATTCAATGGCAGTAGATAATAATGGTTAGTAAGATATGTATACAGGAATTCAACTGATTTTTAACACTAGTTAACAAGGTAAGTTTAAGTGATGCTATGACATGTATGTGTGTGTATGTGCAAGGTATTTTTCTCATAAACTGTGCACCACATTGCCACCAAACTAGATGTACCCTCATTCAGTTCAGTTCAGTTCAGTCTCTTAACCCTGAGATGGGTTGTTGAGGCACCACTGATGGCAGTAGATAATAATGGTTAGTAAGATATGTATACAGGAATTCAACTGATTTTTAACACTAGTTAACAAGGTAAGTTTAAGTGATGCTGTGACATGTATGTGTGTGTATACAGTGCAAGATATTTTTCTCATAAACTGTGCACCACATTGCCACCAAACTAGATGTACCCTCATTCAGTTCAGTTCAGTTCAGTCTCTTAACCCTGAGATGGGTTGTTGAGGCACCACTGATGACTTTCGGACAATCTTCCTCCATTGATCTCTATCCTCTGTGGCTCGCTGTGAGTCAGCAAAGGTCAAGCCTGTCCACTCTTTGATGTTGTCTTCCCACCTCTTTCTCTGCCTGCCTCTCCTTCTCCCACCTGGTACGGTACCTTGCAGGATGATCTTGGCCAGCCCACTGCCTCTTGACACATGACCGTACCACTTCAGCTTTCTGCTCTTCACGATTGAGAGCAGGTCTTCGTACTGTCCAAAAGCTCTCCTGATCCTGTTGCTGACTTTCTCATTCATGACATGGTCTTTATATGAGATGTTCAGAATCTTGCAGTAACATCTCATTTCCAGGGCTTGTATCCGTCTCTGTAGTTCAGATGTGAGCACCACTGGGCAAAAGACCTCTGTGATGCAGGTCACCGGCCAGGGCGGACAGGTCCCACGATGGATCCAACGCCCACATGTTCACGACCAGGGCGACCCTCCAGGTGGGAGGACCTTGGCTGTGGTCGGGCTTGGAGAGAGATGGGCTCCGCCAAGCTGTATCAGCCCCAGACACACCACATGATGACAAAGACAACCACTCACTCCATACCAGCTCGATCGTCGCCTGGGTCACCAAGGATCGCACCCACCGTTGCACATCAGGACGGAGGTGATAAATGTGTTACTGATGCCAAGAGAGACAAGATCAGAGGAAGAGAAAATTTTGCAAAACTAAAAGGCACATGGAACATCAGAACGTTGCATGCAGAAGGGAAAATCGAAGAGCTTACGCATGAGATGGCAAGATACCGATGGAACAGTCTCGGACTTTGTGAGGTGAGATGGACGAACTTTGGGGAAACGTCAACCCATGAAGGGCACAAGCTGTTTTACAGTGGTAGAAATGACAGTCATGAACATGGAGTAGGATTTCTTGTCCACAGAGGAATAACATCTTGTGTAATGGGCTGCTGACCAGTCTCGAGTCGGATCATCACCATTCGTCTTAGAGCAACACCATTCAACATCACCATCGTGCAGGTGTACGCTCCAACCACAGACTACTCAGATGAGGAAATAGAGGCATTTTACAATGAGCTGCAAGAGGTGCTGGATCAAGTACCAAAAAAAAACATCCTGGTTGTGCAGGGAGACTGGAATGCCAAAGCGGGAAGAGACCAGGGGTCATCCCTCAGGTTTCCTTTATTTTAGAAGCGACTGCATTTGAGTCATACATCCAACTTTGAGCCATGACCATACATGATCAGTTGTTACCTCTGTCTTGCTGTCCTGTTGACCCATTCATGGTTCTCAGTTGAATCATGACCTTTCCTCTGAACTGTCAGTTACTTGATGGAAGTTGCCCTAAAGTCCGCAATGCTGGGTAAGTTCTATGGTCAGTGACTAAACAAGACTGAGTACCAGTTCTCATCACCATTTAAATGCTGTCCGCCATTTTCATGGTGAATGCAAGGCACAAGTAGTGCATGTATTTTGCATGATAGGTTCCTGGTAGTCTCTCTATATGATGAAGAGCTGGTGTAGATCTGTCACATAACACAGGATACAGAAACTGTTTATTTAGGATCATTGGTGCTTGGCCTTGAGTCTCGCTGTGGCTGGCAGACTTTGGGTTCAAGACGACCAGTTGTTGTGAATGTCAGGTCTTTAATCTTCTGTCTTCTTCTTGGGAGAGGGTTGAGGTGCTAAAGCATCCTTGGCGATCTGCTGGGGATAATGGCCTTCCTTCTGTGGTTATGGTGATGGTGGTGGTGATGATGGTGGTGATGATGGTTGTGGTTGTGGTGATGGTGGTGGTGGTGATGTGGTAGAGGCACTTAGGCTATATGTGATTTTGCTCATGTGGGAGGAATGCAAGTGAGGAGAAGCAGACTCCCTGACCACAGCCAGCTTCAGTAGTGCCAGTCAGCATTCCAGCACTCTCTCATTCTGAGAGCATGAGGTAAGTGCTCGCTGACTTTCCATAGGTTGTTGAACCAGTGCAAAGCTCTAGTAGGCGTACGGGAAGTCAGTTGTGGTTGTGGTGGTGGTGGGTTTTCATGAATAACATCAGTGGGCCACCCCACTTTGGCAGTGTTTGTTGGCAGGAGAGGAAAGGAGTGAAATCACTTTTTAACTTTTGTACAGAAAAATATTAACTAGTTTTCAAGCAGGCTTTCAACAGTGCTGAACTAGCAGGATCTGCAGTGTTGTGAGTGCTAAAAAGGTGACGTGTTTCAGGGCACTGCGCCCCAGGCTGTGGCTGGGGCTGCTGCTGGTGGGGCTGCTGTGCATCACAGTGGGCCTGGTGGTCTGGGCCCTCAGTGGGCGCCCCGGTCCCCACTTCTACCAGCACGCCGCTGTGGCCTCTGATGTGACACTGTGCTCCCACATCGGAAGGTGAGTGCCCTCAGTGCTGGACTTGGAACATGAAATGTCTGTGATTTTTTTTTGTGTAGATTGTCCTCACATATATGACTTGAATCTCAATAATTGTATCAAAATGATTTCTCCAAAAGTGTTCAGGAATATGAAACTAAACATGAATGCTGTATATGTATGGATTACCTTGACCATCAAATCAAGTAATGATCTAGATTGTTTAGTGTTAGTCAGATACTTTGCTTCTTGACTAATACATGTATGCATGCCTTGTCAGTGATTGCTTGTGCATGTGCAGCACTTTTAGAAAAGTCTTGACAGAGAAAGATTTTCTCATGTAAATGCATGAATTCACTGCCATCTTTTGGTGTATCATCTGTTGCAGCTCTTGCTGTGTGTCCCCTCTCTGGTATTTGATGCATTGCAATGATCTCATCATGGTAACATCCAATACCTTTTTGCTGAACAGGAGGTGCTAACTGTCACATAGTATACAGTGTTCAAAAAAAGTAGAGGATATTGATATAAATGAGACTATAAGATAGTATAACCAAATTCCGTTTATAATCAGAGATTTGCTTTATTTCATTACGGATGCAACAGCATGTTAACAACATTTTCAAAGCAAAAATCAACAACAAAATTAGTCGCGTGACTTTTTACACGCTTCCCCTCAAAGCAGAGTGACATTTCAAAAATAACAAAAGTTCTGAAAGTCTCTAATATCGGGTTGGGCCTCCGTTAACGGTCAAACAGGCTGTGCAGCGCCTCCTCATGCTGTTGATGTGCTGCCTGATGGTTGCTTGAGGAATTGCACCCCATTCCTGCTGAAGGACAAGGGCCAGCTGCTGAAGGTTCTGGGGAGCTGGAACGACATCACGAACACGTCTCCCCAGAAAGTCCCACAGGTTTTCAATAGGGGACAGGTCGGGGGACATCGATGGCCATGGCAGGGAATTGATCTGCCATCTTTGCAATTGATTCCTGACGACATGTGCTCGATGAGCTGGGTCATTGTCGTCCTGTAAGATGAATCCCGGCCCATGGCGGCGTGCAAAGGGCACAACAAGTGGAACAATGATGTTGTCCCGGTAGTAGACACCATTGACATTGCCCTGGCACACATGAAGGGGCATTCTGCCAGTGCTGGTGATGCCACCCCACACCATAATGCTGCCCCGCCCAAAGCGGTGGTGAGCAATCATGTTGTCCTGATGATAACGGTCTCCACAATGCCTCCAAACCCGCACCCGGCCATCGTTGAAGTCCAGCTCGAATCTCGATTCGTCCGAAAACATCACGTCACCCCATTGGCGCCTGGTCCATCGTTGGTGGATGCGGTACCAGGCGCTTCTTGCTTGGCGATGGCATGGTGTGAGAGGCAACACTATCCGCGGTCTAAAGGCGTTCACCTGAGCGTCGTGCAACCGGTTTCGGATGGTCTGGGCGGAGACTTGAACCCCTGCTACCCGTTGGAGGTGTTGTCTCAACCAGGTAGTACTTTGGGTGTTGTTTCGTTGAGCATGATTGGTGATGATCTAGTTTTGATGACGGGTGGTTATTCTTGGTTGCCCACTTCTAGGCCTGTCGACAACTTCTCCGGTATTAAGGTAACGGTTCCACAGTCTGCCTACTTCCGGTCTGTAGCATTCCGACTCCGACCCATCTTTGGTCTTCTCTTAGCCGCTGCATGATTTCAACTGAAGTTTTGACCGACTGTGTGGCTAGAACACACTTGCCAGGAGTGAGTACAGTCAAATTATTCGATTTGCACGTGTTTTTGACGCAGAAAACCTTTGGGTGAAAATGGGGCATTGACCCCCAACTGCTTTGCGTTAATTTCCTTTTTTGCTCGAGCATCCAGGAACTAGGTCAATGGTGTGAAAATGTAGGGCAATGGTGTGGCTATCCATGACCATCAATAAATAATTCCTGCCTTTTAAGATTCATCTGATTTTTATGCTTCAAACTCAATATCCCCTACTTTTTTTGAACACTGTATAAATTACCCCTAATCTGTATGATACATGATTGTGAAGTGGAGGCAACAAGTAGGGATGGGTGAATTGATAAGTTATGCCTGACTGAATGTAGCTTGTCAAGTTTCAGCATTTGAATAAAGGACATAGCTGTCCTGTCATTTAGCAGCCAGCATTCATAAAAGGTTTCAAAGTACCAAATTCAAATCAGCAAGTTGCAAGAATGAATAAGCAGGACTGGATGTCTTATTTGCTGCTTGATAAAAAACTGGAGTTCTTTCTTCTCCAAATATGATGCAGTGCATGAAGTTATGATGATTAAAGAATGCAAATCCAGCTTTAACTGAAAAGGAAAAAGAAAATGACCCCTGCCCATCTTTTTTTTTTTCCATTGAAGAATTGTTTTCCCATTTGTGTTATTTACAGTGAAGCAACATAGAAAAAAAATTTCAATTTTGTTTCCATTTGTTAAAAAATTATTTTGCAAGTATTGCTCAGTAGCAGTGAGGATTGATGAAGATGCCCAGTGATCAGGGGGTAAAGTGTAAGCGGTTTGAGACCCAGACAAAGGGTGTAAGTCGCTATAAAAAAAACCACACCTTTACCTTTACCTTTACCTTTAGCAGTTTGTTTTTTGTTGTTGTTGTTTCTTTAGGAATGCTTGCTATCAAACAAAGTATTTGCAGCTGAAAATGGTGGGCAGGTTGGAAAGTTTGAATAAAACATGATTGTAATAACACAAAGTAAATCCTTTTTCCTTTCTTCTTTCAGTCTTACACTGTGAAAATGTTTTGCTGTTACATCCTGTCATTGACAGTTGTGTGTGTGGGCTCTAAGCCTCACTTTGTGGTGGTGTGTCACATTTGCAGTGAACTCTCTCACAGCCTGTAGCAGCTGTATTATACCTAGGTCAGGGAACGACCAGCAGGATTGACATAAGCAATTGGCATGATAATTAAGTGATCAAAGAGAGGTAACTAAGGTGTGTTTGCATGGGTGTGTATGTATGTGTCTGTGAGAATGAGGGGGGGGGGTGGGCGGGGGGTGGGGGGGGGGGGGGGGGGGCGGAGAATGAACAAATGAATGGACAAATCATTTTATTTGTAAGGCCTTCAACTTATCACACCTTAATTAGTATTACATCTCATCAGTTGTTTTTACAGCCACTTGTCTTCTTTTGAAAGCATGGTATAAATATATTGCAACTGACCTCATGAGATGGACATTATCTGTAGCCATTACATCAACAACACTCACATGATGACTTGTCAAACAAACAAAATATAAACTTCTGTCTGAAGTCTTCATAGGTGGGGCAGCAGAACAAGATTCTGTTTTGTCCTTTCCACAGCATGATGGATAAAGGAGTGCCATGGCAGAATCATTAGTGAAAAGATACCTATGAATAAACAGCTCAATGAATCCAATATAAAAATGGACAAATACATCTCTGAAGATTTGTTTGTCATTGCTATACAGATATTGCTCTCTGGAAAGAACAGATTTAAACTGTTTATAAAATGAATATCTTTCGCTACCTTTAAGAGCATCAGACCGCATTTGTGTGTACATGTACTCTGTAATAAGTTGTTCCCTCAGATCCTACATTCTGTTTATACTGCTGTTTAGTAATTAAAATTAGAAGAAATGTTTTCAGTTAATGCAAGATTGATGTCACATGATCATTACATCAGAATGAGATCAGCCTAACCACCATTACTCACCATGATTGGAAAATTCTTTGTCATGCTCCAGTTGGTTTGGCTCACTGTACCCAGAGACACACACTGTACCCAGAGACACACACTGTACCCAGAGACACACACTGTACCCAGAGACACACACAATTGCATTTCCCAGAAATTGCCAAAACCATATGCATTTATATATGTAACAGACTTTGGATACCATTTGCCTTGTAATGTTTTTCCATATAGCAGCATCATATTATACACTTCACTAGGATACCTAGTGCAGTCCATTTGAAAATGTTTAATCCAGTATTTTAGGGCTTGCAGTCTAGCATTAATGTACCTGCCTGTTCCTCCATCTGCAGTAACATTCGGAGTCTGAGGCGGCAGATGCAAAAAGTTTCCAAGCTTGAAGATGGATGATCTCTAATTCAGAATAGTCATTCATACCCCATACTTCTGTTGAATACATAAGAACAGACACAGCTTGTGCATCAACAAGTTTGAAGAAGAGGCCTGGAAAAACACATCTAAGTTTTGGACAGCATTGAGTAACCTGTAGTAGACCAGCTTTTGCTCTCTGCACCAGATCTTGTTGTAATGCTCTGCTAGACAGTAGTGTAGAAAAGATTGCTCCCAGGTATTTATACTCATTTGCAACATCCAGTTGTTTCCCCTCCAAGAACCACCTGTTGTGCCCAGCTAGAAAACCGCGATTATGAAATACCACCACTTCTGTTTGAGTAAACCTCCAGTCCAAGTTCATGTGCTTCTCTTACCAACACCTCCAGCTGATTTGGCAGTCTAACCACAGAGTCAGAGATAAGTATGACATCATCAGCGAACAGAAGAAGAAAAACTTATATCATTTCAGGCATCAATTGGACTCCATGTTTCCCATCTTCAATGACCTTCCTTGCTACATACAAAATTAACAAGGAAAAAATAATATTTGCAGCCTGGCCCAAAAGTCATGAGTCTTTCAGTGATAATTGAGATAAAGACTTTGCAAAAGACACTTGTCAGGCAAATGCCTCTATAGTAATCAGGATTCAATGGATCACTTTTTTGGTGCATTGGTAGGATCATTGAATTGGTATGATCATTGAATTGGTATGATCATTGAATTGGTATGATCATTGAATTGGTATGATCATTGCATTGGTAGGATCATTGAATTGGTATGATCATTGAATTGGTATGATCATTGAATTGGTATGATCATTGAATTGGTCCAGACTTTTGAATATTGACCCTTGGATAATACATGTGGCTTTATTAGTGAACTCATCAGTTCCCAGCACTACCATTCTCAGCATCACTACAATTGCATAGCAATACTACAGGACATCAGCACTTGTTAATTGTACTTCACTCTCAAGGACTCACTCATGTAGAGGACTAGTACTGTTGTTGTATGATCAACTGTTGTTCACACACTCTTGCCTGTGTTCATGCTCTCACAAGTTGTTCACACACCTGTTAAACCTTAACCTGGTAGTCACAGCTTATGCTGTGAGGGTGTGACTGGGCTAAGCCAGCTAGTCACAGCATATGCTGTGAGGGTGTGACTGGGCTAAGCCAGCTAGTCACAGCTTATGCTGTGAGGGTGTGACTGGGCTAAGCCAGCTAGTCACAGCATATGCTGTGAGGGTGTGACTGGGCTAAGCCAGCTAGTCACAGCATATGCTGTGAGGGTGTGACTGGGCTAAGCCAGCTAGTCACAGCATATGCTGTGAGGGTGTGACTGGGCTAAGCCAGCTAGTCACAGCTTATGCTGTGAGGGTGTGACTGGGCTAAGCCAGCTAGTCACAGCTTATGCTGTGAGGGTGTGACTGGGCTAAGCCAACTAGTCACAGCATATGCTGTGAGGGTGTGACTGGGCTAAGCCAGCTAGTCACAGCATATGCTGTGAGGGTGTGATTGGGCTAAGCCAGCTAGTCACAGCATATCTGCTAGTACTGCGTGCTAATGCTGAGGGGGGAAGGTAGTAAAATGTGTTTTCCAAAATTTCCCCCAAAAATTCTGCATTCACATTTTATTAAAACAATGGATTAGTTCTTTATTCACTTGTGAGTACTTCTAATATAGGTTTTGCTATATTTTGTTGGATAGTTAGAAGAGTATGTGAAAAAGAAATCCTTGAAATGTAGCTTTTTTTAAACATACTGACAAACCAAAGAACCCCAAATATGATGGCAGGTAGGGGTAATGTACCTCCAGTTCCCAAGAACAATAAAAAACACACTAACAGCAGCTGGGGTTTCCAGAGACAAGTGGAACGAGATCATGTAACACTTCAAAACAACAGCCTGAACTGTGATACATAACTAGGTCATATGCCAAAATGAAAGTTATGTAACTAAGCTTCACATCCTGGGGACCCCTGAAAAAAAGGAAAATCTACAATGTTAGAACCTTTTCTAACATTTTCAGCATGAAGATTTTCCCTCTCTCTACTCCCTCTTTTCAGCAACATCCTTAAGCAGGGTGGCAATGCAGTGGATGCAAGCATTGCCGCATTGCTGTGCATGGGTGTGGCTGATCCACAGAGCATGGGCATTGGGGGTGGGTTCTTCATGACCATCTACAACAGGTAAGTCTCCCCCCCTCCTGGTTCCGCAGGGTTTAGACTCTTTGAGAGAACTCATTGTTGTTGAGAAGAGACACATCAAGTGTGACTACAAAAGCCAGGTGGGAGATCTCCTGCTGAGAATTTGCAGCACTTGCATATGAACAGCCATGATCACATGACCTACTGTAAATCTCAGATGTGTAGGCTGCACCTTTCTTTACATTACTTCAGTCTGGCATTGTGTGTATGATGCATTTTATATATGGAGAATGCCACTTAAAATCAAGGTTAGTTTATACTGAGAAAGTGATCCTGTGAAGTTGAATGTTGTTGCCAGAAAAGATTGATTGAAAAAAATACTGTCGTACTAATTTGAATTTGAATTTGAATTTATTGACAAGGCCATCTGCCCATTGCAATCTCACAATGATACTCAGACCATGGTAGAGATCCCTTGCAGTGTCACAAGCAAAGTAAGGAGTAAACTGATCAGGGGAGATAATCAGCTCTATAATCTATTTTTTCATCTTTTGAAAGCATAGAAGATGTACAAAGCAAGGGAACAAGTTTTCCTAGTGTTTGTTTCTTGCATCATAGCAGAACACATGGGCACATTATATCTCCTATGCAACCAGTAACCCAAGTACTTTTGACATATTCAGTACACTCATATAGGAAATGTATTTCATTTTCTCTATCTCCACAGAATGGACATTGGATATCATTCTTATCTGAGTATCTCCCATTGTTTTTTAATTCATTAATTCCAAATCTAAATCAGATAAGCACATCACGGAATCTCTTGATGTTAATTTGGTTGACATATTCTTCTAATCCCAGATTCATTTTGACAGATGAAAACCATATAAATCTCTCACTGCTTGAATTTTTTTCATTTCATTTCTGCAAGTAGCAGTCTATCAGTCTCTGTTTAAAAATACACAGAAACTGTTTAACATTACTGCCGCCTCCATCAAGCCAAAATCCAGACTAAACAGTCAGTTTTTAACTTGGTCAGACCAATTCCTTTTCTCAGGAATAGATGACTTCAGGAACATCATAATATATGCTTGCTTTGGAAGTCTGTCTTCTCTCATGCTGCTCAATTTTAGCCAGTATTTTATCACCTTTATCACCCAGTGGTGGTTCTCAACTGCCAATTTTACGATTCTCCTAACTTCAGGTGTCCACATTAGTTATGTTTCATTACTATGCTGGATGGAGCAGCTTTCAAGCAGCAATCAGTCGATCATTGACAGAGCAGTAGAAAGGCATCCCAAAGCACTTGCTGTTATTGGTCCACCACACTAATTTTGCATACATTTACCCCTCTTTCAGTGACAAATAATACCCGTTTTCTACTGTCACACTGAATCAACAGGTGTTGGCAATACAGTTTGGTTCATTATCTCAAAGTATGTTGTAGTTATGGAAACAATAATTGCCAAAGGAAAAACAACAACATACATTAAGATAATCCAAGTGTTACGAGTTCGACTTGGGGAAACACACACAAGCACAGCCGACCTGACAACACTATCTCACACAGTCATTCTATCAAACGATGTAACACGACAGAAAAACGGTGAGGACAACGGTCAAAAACAAATCACTTTAATTTGTTTCAATAACAATTTTTAAAAAAGGATAACTAGAGGTTAGTAACGATGATCATAAGACAATGATAATTCAATTCAATCTTTAACCCAGAATCAATATGGCCGAATAAAATGAACTTATCTGCTTCGAAGACTGTATTCGTTGACAAGTGCGAGGTAGTCCTAAAACGAGATAGCCATGATCCGTCAACCCACTAGGTGGGGACAGAGGGGAAGGGGGAAGGGGAACAGAGGGCAACTGGCGTGCAGGCAGGCATGACGAATTACAACGAAACGTGAATTTCACCCTGGTAATGGGTGAACGTGGAAGAATCTTGTCGGTAGTTTCGTGCGTTGGCTAGCACGGCGGCTTGAACTTTCGCCCTGGAGACAGGGCAGACGCAGGAGAATCTTGTCCGTAACTTCATGCACTGGTTAGCACAGCGACTTGAACTTTCGCCCTGGAGGCAGGCAGACTTAGAAGAGTCTTGTCTGTAGCTTCATGCACTGGTGAGCACGGCAACTTGTACTTGACCCAGGGGGCAGACGCTTCACTCTTCGATGACTTTGTAGGGGGGAGAGGAGCCGTGTCTCTTTGAACGAGGTCAGGATGGCTTTCTTACATGGGTGATGGTGTGTTCCCGCCCAGACCACGGGGAGGGCGAGGATTATCTACTCGAAGCACGGACGCCTTCGAAACCTGCGCTCTCTCATCCAATGAGAACACTCGGGCCACGCCCTCTCTCCCTCACTGTCCAATCACACGTTCCCCATATAAGGGGTAGTCGTTCACCGGAAATGTCTTCAGTCAAGTTTTGGAAAGGCTGCCAATTACACGTCCCCATCCCGCTCGCCAGCACAAAGCGTGTACAAAGTTTTCCACGGTTGGCGACATATGGATGGACGGACAGCGTTTTATGGCCCATCAGCCTTTCTAGGCTACACAAAACCGTTAAGCACAAAAATCACTAGAACAGTTCAGAGCAAACGCAAGGCGGCCACACTAATCCACATACCACAGGTTAGTAAATACAAAGGGGGAAAGGGTGGGGGTGGGGGGATCTCGTCACACCAAGGAACGAGACTGATTCATTTGCCTGTCAAGACCTTTGTAACAGGAACATTGTTAAAACCTCCACACTTGGACGCTGCAGCAGTCATACCAGGATGTCATGAATCTTGGGAACATAGCTTTTGAAATCTTTGTGAAAGTGAAAAAGCCATTTCAGATGGCTGTATCAGTACTACTTAATATCAAATTGTTGGGCAATCTAGGAATTTCACAACTTCAAGCCCCAGTCCTGTAAGGTTTTAGAGAAAATGACACATAACACGGTTGATTTGTTAAAAATATTCAAACTTCTATGATATTGTATGGATCTGTAAGACATTTTTGTGTGTAGTCAGAAATGAATGTTGGTCATTCTAAAATCAAGTACAGAGTGTTTTTTAAATATTTTTCTTTGCTTTATTTGCATGTAATTAGCATAATTACAGGTAAATAAATGGAAATAGACCCAAAATATTTTATTATAAATATAAACACTGTGTAATTTATTACGATTTTGTAAGGATTCCTCTACATAACATTGGCAATTGCTGGATGTCGTAGCTCGCACCTGATGTGAGCTGGCAGCTGAATGACATCCTTCACTCAGAAACAGAATGCTCAGATCATTTTCATCTCCTCCAAGGAGGTTTCCATTGTTCTATTGCCATTCTGCCTCACCTAAAGTCTAGTCATGGATCATGACAAATATTTCCTCTGGAAAAGAGTTGCAGAAAATACTCTACTGGTTCTGCATCAAGTCCGAGTTGTACGCGTGGACCAACTGCTTCTACGAAAGGGTGATTAGCAAACTCCTCGACAGTGTCCGACCATTCGGCGTCATTCGGCATCACTGAAATTATCATCCAATGATGAAGTCGAAAGAACTTGCTCATTGAAGTCCAACAAATCACTTGTGTGGACACTGGAAACAGTTATATCACTCTGATCGGAGTCTCCAAATCCAAGATATTTAGATCGAACCAATCCAATAAAAATCGAGTCATTCTCTGAAAGTTCTACTCACGGCTGTTTCAACCGCACTCTTTAGTTGGCTACTGGTCTCGGGCCAAAACAATTTTTATCTCCCTCACTCCTCGCCTCCTTCCTTGACCTAAAAATAGCATTATGTTTTCAGATTTCCTTCAGATCCCTATTTCACAATCAATGTCCGCCATCTTCGCAATGACGATAGCCCGCCAAAAAATGAGCGAAATTTTCAAATAACTCAGTAGAAACGTGTCGAAATCTGTTCAAAAAATTCCCAGAGAGGCAATAATTAACCCTTCAGAAGTAGCACAATAATTTCCTTCAGTCCTAGAGAGCTTCCTGCCAGAGTAATTTCCTTTGGTATCTAAGGCATGAATCACGAGTGGTTACAAACGGCATAGGATTTAGCCTCAGCAGTGGTTAGGAGCGGTACAGGACGTTAAAACTTAATCGACACATCTGAAGTTGCTGGGTCACTCATATAAAAAAAGAGGGTGGCTGTCGGGGTCGGACTGACACTAGTGGAAGGTGAATCGTGACACTGAGTCCGACTAATTGTATTCTTTCTGAATTATTTTAGCCCTGAAATGGGCTGTTTAATTGGCATACTCTCTCGAACGTTCGTCATCAGGCATGAGCTCCCTGGTTGGAGTCGTCTTGTCTGGCTGGACTGGCTGCTGCAGCAGGTCTGTGGCCAGTGGCAGAGGGTGGCAGCTCAAAGTGGCAGCTGTGGTGCAGATGGCGATGGCTGTGGTTGCGAGTGGCTGCGGGAGCTGTGGTCGCTGCTAGCAGTGTCTGGGGAGAAAGTTCTTTGGCAAGCTTTCAGAGTAGCACTCCTTCATCATTCATGCAGACCACTCGAACTAAGGCCAGTGGAAGTGAAGTGATGTTGATTTGAGGGTCAGTTGCAAAAGCCGAATTCCACCCACTTGTGCATCTTGATTGCATGTATTTTGTCTAATTCGAGCTAGGTAGGTGGTGACTTTTTTAAAAGTTAGGTGTAAAACTGGTCAAGTTTCATCATAACCTGTCAGTTGGAAAAGATTAAATTAGCCCAAGATGAACCCATTGTCAAAATAACATGACTGGTTGTGTTGACAAATAAGTCCCAGGTAAATGAGATACATTACCCAGAAGCTTGCCATTTTACTTAAATTGAATGTTTGACTGTTTGGACGTGGAATATTCCTGTACATAATACTTATGAACATCTATGAACATTTCGAGTACTAGTATGGAGTGTATAGCTTGGTGAGTTGTATAAGGAAACCACTTGGAAATGACATACCTTCATTACTGTTCTTTGAAAATAAAGATTTGTACAATTATGAAAACTGATGCAAGTTTTGCTAACTTTTTTTAGTTTTGAATATTTATAACTTTGAAACTATTTGACATACAGAGATGGTTTTGGTACCAAAATGCTTGGGATGGAAATATCTGTATGGAGAAATTAAGTTTGTGCACTTTTTTCTTTAAAAAAAACTTGGAATATGTACAGTAAGTCATATGCATTAAGATAAAGTTGTGAAAAATAGTGCCATGTTCTGGCAATGTTCAGTACTATGGCACTCTAATTGGCACTCCTCTGTCAGAGGTGTCTTGCCTTACCTCTGTTTCATTGTCTCTTACTCTCATCTAGAAGCCTCACTGCCTCATCATTGTCTGCAGATGTCCAAAGCTTACGGTGATGTGGTGAATTCTTTTCAGGGAGAAGGGTGAGGCTTTCATTGTGGACGCTCGAGAGGTCGCCCCCAAGGCTGCTAATGAGACTATGTTTGACTCTGATCCAAAAATGTCAGAGACAGGTATGACACTGTGTCCATCCCCCTTCTTCCTCTCTTTCTTTATCTCTGGAAAATTAAATGCACATGTTGTATTGATGCTTAGAACAAAGAACATTTCCTCCTATATTTCCCTCTTTGGAGCAAGTGTCTATCACCTCCCTCCATATTCACACACAATTCACTCTGATTCTTTCTGTTTTCGTGTCTAGCGGTATCACTCGTGGAGGGCGGGATAATTACTTCACTCACTCTTGTCTTACGCTTGCTTGACGTGACACATTATTCATCAAAGATTTTCTTTAATCAGACTTAATCATGAGTGAAATCAAATTCAATGCAATATGTATGAAAATGTCACTTCTATCAGTCTACTCTCTGACTGAAAAGTAGAGGATTAATTCCACTGACCCGAAACCAACTATGACCCAAAGTTACAAGTTCAAGCGGATGAGCGAAGACGGTTCTCGAATCTCCATCAACGAAAACATCTGCCCAAAAACTATATCCACTCAGGAATGGGCATTCACAAGCACACTCTCTCTCAAGGCGCTACCTCGAAAGGAGAGGATAAAAAGGCCATAGACACCTGTGGGTTCACCCACACACATATGTACCCGAACTGACACGGGTTTGAACACTCAGCGAGCGCTCAGAACCAAACAACGAAACTCTCTCCATGCGACGAAACTTGGCGTCATGGTCCGGCAGTGCTGGATTTTCATTCATGGAGGACACTGTTCTTCTTGATACAACCTTTCAGATAGTCGGGGGAGGATTAGAATTTTAACGTGTTCTACCTTAACACGGAGCTGCTCGAAATACGTCTGCACACGATGACATTCTTAGAGCCAACTGATTAGATTTTCCTGCGTTTTTTGACTGAAGAGTTACACACAGCGCATGCTCCACCATCCTTAACCAATCAGCTTCATGATTGCATACTCGGTAATTTGGAAACAACCAGTTCAAACCGGTCTCAAAGTGCAAAGCTTGGCTTGTTCCCGCCAAAACATCGTTATGGCGAATGTCTCAAACAATATAGAATAATGGAATAAAGGCTGAACCGTAACAGTGTCATGAACAGCAATCTATAGAGTAATGCCCAGAGCTGCATTTAAGAGAGGGGGAAGATCCCAGAAAAAATTGGATATGTAGCAATTTTCATCCACTATGCATTAATACTTCGACAGAAGGAGCCCTTTAGCATTAGTGCATTGTCTTAGATCAAGTAATGTTGCATCTCACTTTGTTTTTTCTTTTCTTTGCTTTGTCATGTGGTGTAACAATTAAGGCAGTTGGCCCTGTAAAAAGCTTATCTTTCCCTCTGTCATTCTTAGGCCCTTTAACCATCTCTCTCTTTGTTGATCTCACATGCATATGTCTGTCCTGATGTCTGTCTGCCAGCCTGCCTACCCGTCTGTCTGCCTATATGTCTGTTCGTTTTTCTGTTCATTTGCCTGCCTTCCTGTGTGTTAGCGTATCCGTCACTCTGCCAGCCTGCCTAACTGCCTGTCTGTATATTCTTGACTGTCTGTCTCTGTGCATGTGTGAGTGTGTATGTGTGTCTATTAGTCTCTCCCCCCCACCCCACTCTCCAAGGTAGATTGAGGTGTCTCCTACATGAAAGGACTTAGCCGGCATGATGCTGCATCTATAGGGAAAAATAGCCAGTCTACGTTGAGGTAATCAAGGGTTCCTCATGATCAGCCATCATCAAGAAGGCTTCTATATTGTGTATCTAAGTCATGAACTATTCTTGACAGTCAACAGTGATTGTATGTAGGGTATACTTTGAAGGAGGTGTCTACTGATGTCCTGAGAAATGACTGCATGCTTTGTGTGTGCAGGCGGACTGTCCATTGCTGTGCCAGGGGAGATAGCAGGCTACTGGTTGGCGCACCAGCACTTCGGCCACCTGCCTTGGCGCCAGCTCTTCCTCCCCACCATCACCATGTGTACCCAGGGCTTCTCTGTGCCAGGTTCCCTGGCCAGGGCCCTGCAGAGCAGCAGGCAGACCATCCTCACCCAGCCAAGTCTCAGGTCTGCCCCAGTGTGTGCTGTGCTGTCCCAGCTCTGCCCCAGCATGTGCTGCGCTGTCCCAGCTCTGCCCCAGTGTGTGCTGTGCTGTCCCAGCTCTGCCCCAGTGTGTGCTGTGCTGTCCCAGCTCTGCCCCAGCATGTGCTGTGCTGTCCCAGCTCTGCCCCAGTGTGTGCTGTGCTGTCCCAGCTCTGCCCCAGTGTGTGCTGTACTGTCCCAGCTCTGCCCCAGTGTGTGCTGTGCTGTCCCAGCTCTGCCTCAGAGTGTGCTGTGCTGTCCCAGCTCTGCCCCAGTGAGTGCTGTGCTGTCTGAGCTCTGCCCCAGTGTGTGCTGTGCTGTCCCAGCTCTGCCTCAGAGTGTGCTGTGCTGTCCCAGCTCTGCCTCAGAGTGTGCTGTGCTGTCCCAGCTCTGCCCCAGTGAGTGCTGTGCTGTCCCAGCTCTGCCTCAGAGTGTGCTGTGCTGTCCCAGCTCTGCCCCATTGTGTGTTGTGCTGTCCCAGCTCTGCCCCAGTGAGTGCTGTGCTGTCTGAGCTCTGCCCCATTGTGTGCTGTGCTGTCCCAGCTCTGCCCCAGTGTGTGCTGTGCTGTCCCAGCTCTGCCTCAGAGTGTGCTGTTCTGTCCCAGCTCTGCCCCAGTGAGTGCTGTGCTGTCCCAGCTCTGCCCCAGTGAGTGCTGTGCTGTCCCAGCTCTGCCCCAGTGTGTGCTGTGCTGTCCCAGCTCTGCCTCAGAGTGTGCTGTGCTGTCCCAGCTCTGCCTCAGAGTGTGCTGTGCTGTCCCAGCTCTGCCCCAGTGAGTGCTGTGCTGTCTGAGCTCTGCCCCAGTGAGTGCTGTGCTGTCCCAGCTCTGCCCCAGTGAGTGCTGTGCTGTCCCAGCTCTGCCCCAGTGTGTGCTGTTCTGTCCCAGCTCTGCCCCAGTGTGCTGTGCTGTCCCAGCTCTGCTCCAGTGTGTGCTGTGCTCTCCCAGCTCATGCATGCTTGGTTGCAGTCACTCAAGCTGCGTGACATGACAGATATACACTCAAAGAGTGCACAGATACACAGGTATGCACATGCACACACAAATACACACAATTAAGCAAAGAAACAAACAAATAAGCACACAAACACAGATACACACATATACGTTCACACACATACATGCTCATGCATGCACACACATGCACTTGAATAAGCAAATGCATACAGAATAACACCCACAAGCATATGCACATGATGCATGTGAATAATATGGTCAAAATGATGGTTATGAGAGTGAAGTCATCAGACCAAGTAAAATGTTTCAAATACATGACTTCTAGACTACATTTCTGTTGTAGAACTAAGTTATCATGGCATGTTCACATAGTATTGATATTGGTCCACTACATGTGGTCATAGTAACCCGTGTAAGCAGATCTGCCACTGTGAGAAAACATTTCATTCCCAATGCTCTAAATCTTTAAACTGCTAGATTGTCTGCTGTTGATATTGATATCTAGATATTGTTCTTCACAAGTATGTCCTCAAAGAATGTGCATAAGGAAGATGGGAATTGCTTTCTTCATCCTAATTGTTAAACTTGGTGTACACTGGTGTTCACACTTACATACACACACCACAGCAAAACCTCCATAAAACCAGATGAAAAGGAGCCATCACTTGGAAAAGATTACACATAGCACAAGGCAAAAATCAATTTTAAAACGTCACATCATAGCTCATCACAGTGTCTCCTATCCTTTCCCATATCGATCCATCCCCCTTCAAGTTGTCACTAATGGAAATGATTTTATTCCGCACTGCCAGTGTTGATGGTCCAAAGTGGGATATACCGCTTTGTTCTTGCTCTGATCAAGATGTATCCATTTGCAAACTTGGTCATAAAAATTTTTTCATGCAGTAGGTGGCCAGTCCTGGGTGTGTGGATTTTGCCATACTTGTGTAACCGAGTGGACGGGGAAACGAAATATGGAAATAGGGAGAGGTTGAAAAGGGGATAGGTTTGATATGTTTGGAAAAAAAACCAAAGAGGAATAGGCTTTCACAGTATTAAAATTTAATCTGATACTAACACGGTTATACAAAAGCACGATGGCAGACTAAAATAAACCAAGACAACACATTAGTCAGAGTATCATAACCATAAAAACTAAAATGGGAAAATTAGACATAAATGCCAGCATCAAATAATGGACTAGTCCAGACAGTTTATGGCATTGACAGTTTGACTTGTGACGTCAGAAAAAGAAGGGGGGGAAAGGCCAAAAGAGAAATGGTAATGACTTTGTGACCGAAACGGGGTTGATAATGTTAAACTCCATCTGGCAACTGTGAATGGGTCACCAGTATGCCATTTGAATACAGCCGGATAACTCTAAATTCCACCTGACAAACAAGCCAACCAGTAGGTTATCCATGGAGAATAACACCTACATATTAGCAACCAATAGCCCATGAATGTTATCTTATCTTGATTCCTGTACAGGAGCAACTTAAGTTGTAGAATACTCTGACTCATCATTAGGTGACCAAGCACATGTATCTCCATATACATCTCCATCCAAGGCTTACACTCTGACACAATTATCTGGTTACTGGCAGTGATGGCCACTAACAACACAGCAACAGACTGTCAGATCCAACTTCCCATATAGTCATAGTATCGAACTATCCTGACTACATAGAAAACATAGCCTTATCATAAAGCCCTGGATGGTGGGTGTCTAGGGAGGGAAGGCAAGGGAAAAAGGATGGTTGGTGTGTGATTACAGAATGCCATGGCACAATCCAGACAGCATAAATCATTGCAAAATGAAGTAGCAAAATATTCTCTAAGTCCGTAAGAGACTGAAACAGAGAGGTTGCACAGACATCCTTCATTATTTATAAAAGAACAATGTAAGAGGGCGTGAAGAACATTTGTAGCAAGGGATTCCCTCAATTACCAGTAACTTTCAATAGAACAATGAAAGCCAGTTCTAACAGAACTGGACTCTTAACTGCCAACTAAGAAAGCAACTAGAAAACAATATTTCACGACAGTTGGGAAAGGAAACCTCTCTCTCTTCCTCTGACTCAAAATCAGTTACAGGATGGCTGACAGATAGCTTAACAATCTCCCGGTCAGCCTTATCATTAATTACAATAATTACTAGAAAATTACAAACCAATAGATATTCCAACATACCTCATTCCCATGGTCAGTTTAATGATGTCAGGGATGACGTCAGAAGGAAAGAGTGCCTTGATTGCACATAGGAAAAAAAGAAGCAAAGAGATCCTCGTCCAAAAATAGCCCTCGGAGCCAAGCAGGCTCCTTCATCAGTGCAGTGAAAGTCTACACGCGACCATGCCTTGAATAAGCCCTGTGATCAGAGTTCACACAACTCGGATGCATATGGCATGCGCCACGGTGCACAGGCGGCGAAAACAGCGGAGGGCAAGAACATCACAACGGGAAAGGGGTGGGGTGAAAAAAGGGTAGAAGCCAGCATGTGGGCTGGAAATCGGAGAGCCGAAGCTTGATATCCGAGGTCGTCTGAGTCCTGCAAGACTGCAGAAAGTGGCACAGGGAGCACGTGCTTGACGGTGTTACAGGACCACTTCTCTTATTAACTTTAGCTCATAGTTTGTCTAGGGAAACATGATACCATCCTGTAACATTTACCCATCTTCCCTGCTGTTAAGGATCCACAATTCAACTGACTTTACTAATGATTAAAAGATAGATAATGGTTGCTAAATAATCACTCAATCCTAACTTAGCCAGCCAGCCTATATTAAAACGTTCAACTTATCTGGGAAGAGAGAGTTCGAGACTGCTGAAGGGGTCAGGACCGTTGGCCCTGGCAGTTGTCGTTCAATGGGTGAGGTGACGACTGACACAAGGTGTTCGTCTTGAGAGAAGGGGTCATTAAAGGAGGCCAGGGCGACTCGGAACTGGAGTCCATCAGATTTAGAGGGCAGACGTCAACCGTTCTTCTTCCAGTGTGGGCATAACGTTTGTCATCGTAGGTAACTATGGCCAGTCCACATTGTGCCGATTCAACACTCAAAGTCTCCACCAAGAGTTGTGTCTGATAAGGGAAGCTCAGACATTATGTCCTTAAAGCAAGTCACATCATTCTGAGATCGGGGATTGTTTCAATTCCATCCGTCAAGTTTCACTCGCGTTCAACACTCCAACCTCTCGCCCGAGACCAATCTCGCTCCCCTCTCTCTCCAAAAATCCTCACTCGCAATCTCTGATGCCTTCAATCACTGAATATGACACCGTCAAGCACTGAATATGACGCCGTCAAGCACTGTATTACTAATCAATGTTAAAGTTTTGTCAAAGTCAAATCCTTCTCGTTTAGCAGCTCCACCGTCTCACCACAACAAACTACTTTCTAGGCATGGCTGGTTCTCTAATAACTACATTTATTTGACGCCTGGCTGGCTTCTACATTCTTACTAATGCGGAAAGGACGTACTGTCACAACGGCGCTTGGCACGGGGAAATAATTATAACTGATAACAATTTTTAGTTTACCCATGCTGAAACAAAACTAACACTAAAATAACAAAACTGGTAATGGGTCACAGTGGCACAAAAGTGCACCTTGTCACACTTGTAACTGTGCAGCTGTGCATCTCCTGTAGCAGTAACTATCCAGCTGTGCAGCTCCTGTAGCTGTTATTGTCTAGCTGCGCAGCTCCTATAGCTGTAACTGTCCAACTCCTGTAGCTGTAACTGTGCAGCTGTGTAGCTCCTGTAGCTGTAACTGTGCAGCTGTGCAGCTCCTGTAGCTGTAACTGTCCAGCTGTCCAGCTCCTGTAGCTGTAGCTGTGCAGCTCCTGTAGCTGTAGCTGTCCAGCTGTGCAGCTCCTGTAGCTGTAGCTGTCCAGCTGCACAGCTCCTGTAGCTGTAGCTGTGCAGCTCCTGTAGCTGTAACTGTCCAGCTGTGCAGCTCTTGTAGCTGTAGCTGTCCAGCTGTGCAGCTCCTGTAGCTGTAATTGTCCAGCCGTGCAGCTCCTGTTGCTGTAGCTGTCCAGCTGTGCAGCTCCTGTAGCTGTAACTGTGCAACTGTGCAGCTCCTGTAGCTGTAACTGTCCAGCTGTGTAGCTCCTGTAGCTGTAACTGTCCAGCTGTGCAGCTCCTGTAGCTGAAGCTGTCCAGCTGTGCAGCTCCTGTAGCTGTAACTGTCCAGCTGTGCAGCTCCTGTAGCTGTAACTGTGCAGCTGTGCAGCTCCTGTAGCTGTAACTGTCTAGCTGTGCAGCTCCTGTAGCTGTAACTGTGCAGCTCCTGTAGCTGTAACTGTCCAGCTGCGCAGCTCCTGTAGCTGTAACTGTGCAGCTGTGCAGCTTCTGTAGCTGTAACTGTCCAGCTGTGCAGCTCCTGTAGCTGAAACTGTGCAGCTGTGCAGCTTTTGTACCAGGAACTGTCCTGCTCCCTATAGCTGTAACTGCCCAACTGTGCAGCTCCTGTAGCTGTAACTGTGCAGTGCCTGTAGCTGTAGCTGTCCAGCTGTGTAGCTCCTGTAGCTGTAACTGTGCAGCTGTGCAGCTCCTGTAGCTGTAGCTGTCCAGCTGTCCAGCTTGTGTAGCTGTAGCTGTCCAGCTGTGCAGCTTCTGTAGCTGTAGCTGTCCAGCTGTGCAGCTTTTGTAGCAGGAACTGTCCTGCTCCCTATAGCTGTAACTGTGCATCTGTGCAGGTCCTGTAGCATAGGCTTTTGGTGGTTGCAGTTTTCTGTCTTTTCTGTGCTTTGATCATCTTCAGCTGATAGACAATAGCAGTGGTTTTTCCTTAGCTTTTTTAGAACCTGGGAAATGATTACTCCCTGTTGTTGCCATTTGATTTCCAATCGTTGTACATTTCTTCCGGACACTTACATATGTGTCACATGCATTGAGCATGTCTTTAGGGCTTTACTAGTTGTCAAGATTTGTATGGTGCTTTAATAATAACAAATTTAAAGATTCAATCTCAGCTAAATTTACAACATGGAAAATAATAAATGAAATGGCATGGAATAGGAAAATAATTGTGCAAGTACTCTTCTTCCTCACTGTAACAAATGTATTATGTATTGTTCACTGCCTGTTTTTGTGTTCTAGGGCAGTGTTTGTAAACCCTGAGACTGGAGAGCTGTACAGAGAGGCAGAAATCATGACACGCCCTCGCCTTGCAGCCACACTGACAACCATTGCAGAGGAAGGGGCCTCAGCATTCTACAATGGCACCCTCACTCAGGACATCCTGGATGACTTAAAAGAAAATGGTGAGAACTGCAGGACATGGTCGAGGCTGCATTTAGTGTATACAGACTCAATAGGAAATCTGCAGATATCATGCAGTGTGCTGAAGATGATGGGATGCACATGGACTTCTTTGGAGGCCTGCACTTCATAGAGTTTGATGCAAATGCCTGCATCAGCACACACACAAAAATCAAAACTTACTTTTGGTTATGTGATGCAAATGTTAAAACCAACAGCAAGTGTTAAAACTTTACAGGCCTTCTATGCAGGCCTTCAACTGCAGCCTGCCCCACAACACGCAAACACCAACCACTCCACATCATCAGACAAGACGGCACAGAAGTCGTGACAGAGTCAGGGAAATAAATATGGACAAACATTTAATTATGATAATGTTACAATACCAGTCCTCTTATTTAGTTTGGCTCATATTGTTGTCTAGGGGATTATGATACCATGGTACTGTAACAAAGTTCATCTCCACTGTTGTTATGAATGAACTGAAAACAACAGAGACAAATGAGGAAAAACGTTTCTCAATTCAACTGACTTTACAAATTTATAAGTGGTGTACAGATTTTCTAATTAATTACTTATCTTATGTTTAGCCAGCCAATCTATAACAAAAAATACTTGACTTATCTTTCTTTGATACGGGAGAGTTCATGATTGCTGAAGGGATCCGAACCATCGACGTTGGCGTCTGTTGTTTAACGGCCGACCTGGCGATGATACCAGGAGTGGGCCTTGATCTGAAGGGGTCCGGACCGTTGACGTAGGCGGTTGGTGTTCATCGGTTTAGAAATGCTTCGAATATGTCTGGACACGTTTCCAACATAGAGATGTGAAGGATGCAGCGGGATCTGAACGTGTTGAGACACAGAGCACAGTGGAGAGTGGATCTTCAACAGCATGGCAGTGGAATTTACAGACTTCAAATACACGGACTGTCATGGTAGTGCTGATCGAGTAGGATTACTGTCCCGTCAGGAAGACGGGAGACGAGGCTATCAGCTGGCACGCGGTGTTTCTGCATGCAGCATCGATCACCCCGCATCGGCATCCCACGTTCACCTCTCTCCCTCTCCAAAACCAAACTCCATCCTTCCTCTCCCAAGAAATTCGAACCGTCTGCTCTCTTGAGGAATTTTCACATCTCATCATCACGTTGTCTATCACGCAATATGACGTTGTCAAACTGTATGACGTAGTCAGTCCCCGATTTACAAAAACAGAAGTACTAATCAATGTTAAGAAGTTTTGTCAAGGTCACTCATTCTCATTTCATAAGGCATGGCTGATTCTCTAATGACTATTGTTATTTGAGGCAATGGCTGGCTTCTACAAGTAGTGCTAAAGAACGTACCATAACATTAACAATAACATAGAAACAGATGTGTGAACAAAAACCATTATAACCCTGTCTAGGACAATGCCACAGGTGGCAGCCAGCCCAACTAACCTGAGAGTTTTGTTCTGCAGAGGGAGAGACAAGTCTATTCAAGGGAAAGAGGGAGAGTTTCTTGACGTTGTAGGGGGAGATGGAGCGGCCAAACTGCTTCATATGGGGAAACACCTTGTTGGTGAACTCTTCCCCCACGTTGTGGAAGTAAACATCGAAGTCATCAGGCGCTGCTTTCTTCAGGGCAGCCCCGAAAATGTGCATGGACAGTGACTGGCCAGGAAGAATTTCACCCATTTTTCTCTTAATCATTTGAATGCCATGTCTTCTTTTCCAGCGATTCATCTTTCTTCTTTTCTCTGTTCCTTTCTTCACTAAGACGTTTTTGAAATCCTCTGTCAACTTGTTGCTGTCAGGCAACGCACCATTACTTGTTGGCTCAGAACTATTGAGTTCGGTATTGGACAGCAACAATCATATTGGCGTTCTGCCAATCACTCCAAGAAATAGCATCCTCAGTCCCTGTCAACATCAAACTCGGCCAGGGTGTTCAATTCAGTCCAACCCTGCAGTTGAGACCCCTCACCTCCAGTGTATCCTCCACCACTTCTCTCCAAACTCCATTTTCCTCCCTCCCTTCTCCTTCTCCCTCCTGATGTCATCTGTGATGTCATTCTCATCCAAAGTGTATTGAGATTTCAAATATACAAAGGTCAGGTAAACTATAGAACTCTTAGTGGCCTGCTAAAAGATTAACAAACCATAGCACACATGAATTACTTTCTTGCTTCTTGCACACAACGAGAGTATAGACAAGACATTGCCAGAGGCCCAAAATGCACAGCAACAAGCCAAGAGGTAGACCCCTACCTCCCAGACCCAGAAAAGACCCAGAATGAGATGGAAGATGGACTTCATTTTAGGAGGGCTCCAGGCTCAGGTCTAATCTAGACTGGCGACAACATGCACCCACAGGAGCATTAACAAGACCACTCCAAAACATGTCTCCAACAACAGGAGACATTAAACAGCAAATAAATTGCTCAGGTCTTCCCAAGCAAGACCTAACACCGACATGATATCACGTGAACAGCTTTACCCAAGAACAGGGCACTGAGAAAAAACTCGACAGACTGACCTAGCCTCCAAATCAGTAAGCACTGACCTACTAGATGACAGAAGACTTCGAAATCAAACAGCCAACAACATGCGCTGCAAATTACTCTAAAAACTTTAGAGCAGAACAAAACACCAGAGCACAACACTGATAGTACAACAATCATTTGACACACACCAGATATACCATGAAAATCCAAAACCCACACATATCCGTAAAAGCACTCATGCAGAGAACTAAACAGAAGTTTGTTTTGTGTGGACCATTAGTCCAATACAAAGGGATGAGTACAAAAGATATTCAAAAGCAAGAGTTCATTCCAGCAAGTACATCTCTTAGACCATAAACAACAGACTGCACATTGGTAAAAATAGGAAAACTTGAGACAAACTCTTCTAGTTGCTGCCATTGCATCAAGCAAGTACAACTTAAAGTGCCCATTACTTTTTACAAATGACATCATCACTCTGTGGGAAGTAATAGCAAAATATCCACACCGATTTTCAATTTTCTGGTGCCATGGCTTTGTTCCTTGTCTTTACATTAAAAAATTGTCTCCCAAAAGAGGACATTTGGAGGGCTCTAATGCTGGATCTACGTAGGGCAATTTTTACATTCAAATGGGTCTGTCCTTAGAATCATTAGCTTTCTAAAATAAAATCAGCGGCGCAACTCTACAATATCAGCTTGAATACACTGGGTGAGAGGTACTTAGAATAAACAGACAGTAGGCAGGCCACAAGTTCTGATGAAGTGTGCCTGAAACAGGCACATTGTGAATGAGATTGAACTGTGATCCATGGACCACCAAATATGGCTGATCATTAATAGTGCAAACTTGTTCCCACTGTAGCTCTTTTCGCTGCAGGCTCCATCATCACCCGTGAGGACCTGCTTTCCTACCAAGCTCTGCTGAAACCATCGCTGGAAGTGACCCTGCAGAGTGGGCTGCGGGTGTTTTCACCTCCTCCTCCTTCCAGCGGAGCGGTGCTTTCCTTCATCCTCAACGTGCTTGATGGTAGGACTCCTTCTGGCTTGGCCTTATGCGTTTTTCTTACAACCACTTTGCAAAGTGCAAGTCTGCATTTGAAGAAAATTCAATGGGTCATTTGAATCGTGATTGAACAAACATCAGGCAGACGGGCAGCTCATGTACTTGGTGACATGTGGATACTGCATTCTTCCCTCACTTCAGTACTCTTCTTGGAGGCTGTTCGAACAAAAGTGGAAACCCCTAGGCCTGGGCCTTAAAGCTTCCTCAAATATTTGGCAATTCCTGATAAATCCCAAGATACACATTCACTGCATGAGTCCATGCTAAATGAAAGTGATGACAAACACAGAAATAATGAAAAACAGTGTTACCACAGAGTAATCTGAGGTTCTCCTGGAAGAACTTGATGAAAATTGTTGTTTTGTGTACTATTCCTCATATTGAAAGGCATCTCCAAATGTTCATGTCTCCATGGTGAAAGATGAACACTGAAACCCTTGCAAGAATCATTCAACTGAACTTGCCATGTCTTTTGTCAAGACAACCTGCCTCTCCATGCAAGAAAGCATAAAATGATAACATACTCTGAGTGCTTGACAAACTGTTCATTCTATTTTGTCCCTCCTGTTTTTTCCTTGCTCTGTTTCTTCCTCTTGCTCTCTTTGTCCCTCATCTCGGGCAATTTTATTAGAAATGGGCATTGCCAAGACTGAGATGTAGCTCAGCACACCCTTATGCAATGTATATTGCTATGGTTCTCTACCTGTGCTTCATGCCAAATCTATAGAAAATGGACACTCATTCAGGCTGGCTCTATCCTAAGCCTATTCTAGTACCCAGCATCCAGCACATGCAAGAAACTTGACGGAATTCACCACAGAACCTCCACAATTTCCATGAGCATTATTGGACAAATCTGTGGATCAAATTATCGCCTAGATTTTCATCCTTTTCTTCTAAATCTTCCCACTGTCATTGGTTGCATGTGGGGTCTTCCCAGATTTCACGTGGAAAGTTGAGAATTTCATACCAAAATCTTTCAGAGTTCAGACTGCATTCATTGATGAGGCCAAACTTCACAAATGAAAAGTCCACAGATGCACACAAACTTCCAAAACAGTGATAAAATCTTAAATCCTCAACTCTGAATCTTTGCCACAGAAGAAAGTACTCAGCTCTATACACATATTTGGTTAACTTGCTCGCAGTCTGTGAAGTAGTTGACATACACACTCTCTCCCTGCTTCTTCTCATAATTTTTAATTGCATGTCAGAATTTTCCACTTTCCAGGCTAAAGTTAACTTGTACAACATTTTATAGTACACATGTATTCCACATTGCTATTAGGCAAGTGTGATAAAGAATCCTTTGTCCTTACAATATTTTGCTTGGTAGCATGAAATTTCAATGGGTCTATAGAAACATCAGTTGAAAAACCATCCTCATAACCATAGATATATCATTATGTGAGAATGTTTCTCCTTCATGTATCAAAACTTACTTATGGATTTAGGCATCTGTTTGCTGTCTAATTGCACTTGGCAGTCTTGACCTGTGGGAATGCTCACAGGCTATGGTTTTACAAGTGAGGACTTGAAGAAAGATGCTGCTCTAAGCTACCATCGCATTGTGGAAGCCTTCAAGTTTGCCTTCGCCAAGCGCACTGACCTGGGGGATGAAGACTTTGACAATGTTACTCAGGTGAGCCTTATGTAGAGGATTCGTGCATGAAATGAATTCTCAGAAAGCTAGTGGCCCTGACAACATCAGTGGAAGAATTTTATGTGAATATTGGGATCAACTTGCTCCTATCTTTACCATTATATATCAAAGGGCACCGGACGCTTCCAGCATTCTATATATGCAGAAATAGACACAGTGACCTTGAATGAATGGCTACTGACCAGTAACACTAACATCACTCATGATAAAGTCGTTTGAACAGCTGGTTCTGCAACTTCTCCAAAACACCTCCCAGCTTGCTGATCCCCACTAGTTTGCACACCGACAAAACATCAGGAGCACTGAAGATGCAGTTCCCTGGAACATCAGTCCGAATTCTCTTCCTTGAATTCTCTTCCTTGAATTCTCTTCCTTGAATTTTCTTCCTTGAATTTTCAAGTGCCTTTAACACCATCCAGTCGCTGAAGATGATTGAGAAACTGAGAGCCGTGGACGTGAACACCTTTGTCATTAGGTTGATCTGCAGTTTTCTCACAAATGAAACTTGGCATGTTCACATTGGAAACCACTTCTCTGAAAACTGTCTCCACCAACACTGTTCTCTCCCAGACACTTTTTTGTCTCTATACATCAGACTGATAAACCTTTTAAGTATGCTGATGACAAGACCCTGGTAGACCATATCAACAAGGACAATGCTTTTGCTAATATCCAGGAAGAAAATAACCTCATCTCCTGGTGTGATACAAACTACCTGGAATTNNNCACGACAGTTGACTAGTTGTCCATCTCTCATATATCTGTGAGTGGCAGGCAGCCTGAACTATAAAGTGCCAATGTCAAAGTCTCTCTTTCTCTCTCACCCATTCCTCTTTTTTTCTATGTATATGTGTGTGGTAAACCACAAGTCCTGTATGGGCTGCCAGCCTGACAATAAACCAGTTCAGTTCAGTTCAGTTCAGGTCAGTTCCCACCCACTCCCCATCCCCATCTACTCCCCGTCCCCATCCACTCCCCACCCACTCCCCCCATCCAACCCACTCCCCATCCCCACCCACTCCCCATTCCCACTTCCCTTTGTCATTTAATGCTTGCCTTCTTCCTTCTCACCGGGCAGAATTCAAGCATCTTCGCAACCGCACCTGGCCTCTCCATCTGCTTGCATCAATATGCTCTTGCACTCCCCCCACCCCCACTACCCCCATCCCCATTCCCCCCACCCCCTCTCGACCTCAAACGCTCAAGCCCACTGGAGACTTGTGGTAACTGTCAGTGCACAAGACAGCTCAAGTCATGGGCAGAAACAAGTCCCTCATTCATAAAGTTCGTGCTTTGACTGAGATGAATCAAACCCCTGATATTGCTCAGATATAGTTTACATGTAGTGGGTGGGTTGAGTCTGCCAAAATTGAGAGTGCTGAGACAGCCTCCATGTCGAAGTTCGTCAATCTTGGGGAGTGGCTTTCTTGTATTTTTGCTGCACACTTGATGATTCTGTTGATCCATTTCTTTTTCTTGGCAGTCAAGTTTCCAATGATGTGTTTGTGTGAAATGTTTCCATGCAGAAAAAGATGGTAAACTGTTCATCAGACCAGTAGAATAGTTCGAGGATAGTCTTTTCCACTCAGAAGTATTCTAATGCTGTAGGGAAATAAAGTCTTTTTGTGTTTTCTTCTGACATGTAAAGATGTTTTCTGCCACTTTAGCTGATTGTCAAGTGCAACTGCAAGATATCTATATGATGCTACTTCTTCAAATAAGTCATCCTTGATGGTTGGGGAAGGTTGGAGTGGTCGAGTTTTTCCTGAAGTCGATGAACATTTTCTCTGTCTTCTTTGGATTCAATTACAGGTAGTTTGTATCACACCAGGAGATGAGGTTATTTTCTTCCTGGATATTAGCAAAAGCATTGTCCTTGTTGATATGGTCTACCAGGGTCTTGTCATCAGCATACTTAAAAGGTTTATCAGTCTGATGTATAGAGACAAAAAAGTGTCTGGGAGAGAACAGTGTTGGTGGAGACAGTTTTCACAGAAGTGGTTTCCAATGTGAACATGCCAAGTTTCATTTGTGAGAAAACTGCAGATCAACCTAATGACAAAGGTGTTCACGTCCACGGCTCTCAGTTTCTCAATCATCTTGTGCGACTGGATGGTGTTAAAGGCACTTGAAAATTCAAGGAAGAGAATTCAAGGAAGAGAATTCAAGGAAGAGAATTCAAGGAAGAGAATTCGGACTGATGTTCCAGGGAACTGCATCTTCAGTGCTCTGATGTTTTGTCGGTGTGCAAACTAGTGGGGATCAGCAAGCTGGGACGTGTTTTGTCGGTGTGCAAACTAGTGGGGATCAGCAAGCTGGGAGGTGTTTTGTCGGTGTGCAAACTAGTGGGGATCAGCAAGCTGGGAGGTGTTTTGTCGGTGTGCAAACTAGTGGGGATCAGCAAGCTGGGAGGTGTTTTGGAGAAGTTGCAGAACCAGCTGTTCAAACGACTTTATCATGAGTGATGTTAGTGTTACTGGTCAGTAGCCATTCATTCAAGGTCACTGTGTCTATTTCTGCATATATAGAATGCTGGAAGCGTCCGGTGCCCTTTGATATATAATGGTAAAGATAGGAGCAAGTTGATCCCAATATTCACATAAAATTCTTCCACTGATGTTGTCAGGGCCACTAGCTTTCTGAGAATTCATTTCATGCACGAATCCTCTACATAAGGCTCACCTGAGTAACATTGTCAAAGTCTTCATCCCCCAGGTCAGTGCGCTTGGCGAAGGCAAACTTGAAGGCTTCCACAATGCGATGGTAGCTTAGAGCAGCATCTTTCTTCAAGTCCTCACTTGTAAAACCATAGCCTGTGAGCATTCCCACAGGTCAAGACTGCCAAGTGCAATTAGACAGCAAACAGATGCCTAAATCCATAAGTAAGTTTTGATACATGAAGGAGAAACATTCTCACATAATGATATATCTATGGTTATGAGGATGGTTTTTCAACTGATGTTTCTATAGACCCATTGAAATTTCATGCTACCAAGCAAAATATTGTAAGGACAAAGGATTCTTTATCACACTTGCCTAATAGCAATGTGGAATACATGTGTACTATGAAATGTTGTACAAGTTAGCTTTAGCCTGGAAAGTGGAAAATTCTGACATGCAATTAAAAATTATGTGAAGAAGCAGGGAGAGAGTGTGTATGTCAACTACTTCACAGACTGCGAGCAAGTTAACCAAATATGTGACCCCGCACCACCAAACCAGTCTTAAGGTGGATTTTATCATTTTTGAGATGTTTATATTTTTGAATTCTACAGAGTTTCCTGATTAATTTGACACCAAAACGAACCTGGTAGCTCAAAAATTGTGGAAGTTATAACGAGTTGAAGTTGAAAACTCAGTCGCGACTTGTTTTGAGAAAACGGACCTCAAAGTTTTGCACGCAATCCTCACACATTCTCCTTAGCAACAGGGTCTTAGAATTATCCAATCATCTTGATTTTTTGCACAGCAGAAGAAACGAAAGAAAGCGCGCGAAAGACCATGTGTTGAGGTTCTGCAAGGGTTACGTGTTGTTTTGCAGGGTCAAAATTGGTCGATTTTGGCAAATAAAAATGCTCTAAATTATCACAATTATAACTTTAATTAATTTTTTAATGCACTTAAATACATTTTTAAGACATAAAACTTATACCATTTTATAGATTAATTTTTAGAGAATGCAATGAACCGAAAACCTCAATTTCGCCCAGGTAGACCCCCACCACCTTCAGAGCTGTGTAGCGCCGTTTCGATGATTGCGAGTTAAGACTGATTTCCAGAAATGGGTCACATATGTGTATAGAGCTGAGTACTTTCTTCTGTGGCAAAGATTCAGAGTTGAGGATTTAAGATTTTATCACTGTTTTGGAAGTTTGTGTGCATCTGTGGACTTTTCATTTGTGAAGTTTGGCCTCATCAATGAATGCAGTCTGAACTCTGAAAGATTTTGGTATGAAATTCTCAACTTTCCACGTGAAATCTGGGAAGACCCCACATGCAACCAATGACAGTGGGAAGATTTAGAAGAAAAGGATGAAAATCTAGGCGATAATTTGATCCACAGATTTGTCCAATAATGCTCATGGAAATTGTGGAGGTTCTGTGGTGAATTCCGTCAAGTTTCTTGCATGTGCTGGATGCTGGGTACTAAAATAGGCTTAGGATAGAGCCAGCCTGAATGAGTGTCCATTTTCTATAGATTTGGCATGAAGCACAGGTAGAGAACCATAGCAATATACATTGCATAAGGGTGTGCTGAGCTACATCTCAGTCTTGGCAATGCCCATTTCTAATAAAATTGCCCGAGATGAGGGACAAAGAGAGCAAGAGGAAGAAACAGAGCAAGGAAAAAACAGGAGGGACAAAATAGAATGAACAGTTTGTCAAGCACTCAGAGTATGTTATCATTTTATGTTTTCTTGCATGGAGAGGCAGGTTGTCTTGACAAAAGACATGGCAAGTTCAGTTGAATGATTCTTGCAAGGGTTTCAGTGTTCATCTTTCACCATGGAGACATGAACATTTGGAGATGCCTTTCAATATGAGGAATAGTACACAAAACAACAAATTTCATCAAGTTCTTCCAGGAGAACCTCAGATTACTCTGTGGTAACACTGTTTTTAATTATTTCTGTGTTTGTCATCACTTTCATTTAGCATGGACTCTTGCAGTGAATGTGTATCTTGGGATTTATCAGGAATTGCCAAATATTTGAGGAAGCTTTAAGGCCCAGGCCTAGGGGTTTCCACTTTTGTTCGAACAGCCTCCAAGAAGAGTACTGAAGTGAGGGAAGAATGCAGTATCCACATGTCACCAAGTACATGTGCTGCCCGTCTGCCTGATGTTTGTTCAATCACGATTCAAATGACCCATTGAATTTTCTTCAAATGCAGACTTGCACTTTGCAAAGTGGTTGTAAGAAAAACGCATAAGGCCAAGCCAGAAGGAGTCCTACCATCAAGCACGTTGAGGATGAAGGAAAGCACCGCTCCGCTGGAAGGAGGAGGAGGTGAAAACACCCGCAGCCCACTCTGCAGGGTCACTTCCAGCGATGCTTTCAGCAGAGCTTGGTAGGAAAGCAGGTCCTCACGGGTGATGATGGAGCCTGCAGCGAAAAGAGCTACAGTGGGAACAAGTTTGCACTATTAATGATCAGCCATATTTGGTGGTCCATGGACCACAGTTCAATCTCATTCACAATGTGCCTGTTTCAGGCACACTTCATCAGAACTTGTGGCCTGCCTACTGTCTGTTTATTCTAAGTACCTCTCACCCAGTGTATTCAAGCTCATATTGTAGAGTTGCGCCGCTGATTTTATTTTAGAAAGCTAATGATTCTAAGGACAGACCCATTTGAATGTAAAAATTGCCCTACGTAGATCCAGCATTTAGAGCCCTCCAAATGTCCTCTTTTGGGAGACAATTTTTATGTAAAGACAAAGAACAAAGCCATGGCACCAGAAAATTGAAAATCGGTGTGGATATTTTGCTATTACTTCCCACAGAGTGATGATGTCATTTGTAAAAAGTAATGTGCACTTTAAGTTGTACTTGCTTGATGCAATGGCAGCAACTAGAAGAGTTTGTCTCAAGTTTTCCTATTTTTACCAATGTGCAGTCTGTTATTTATGGTCTAAGGGATGTACTTGCTGGAATGAACTCTTGCTTTTGAATATCTTTTGTACTCACCCCTTTGTATTGGACTAATGGTCCACACAAAACAAACTTCTGTTTAGTTCTCTGCATGAGTGCTTTTACGGATATGTGTGGGTTTTGGATTTTCATGGTATATCTGGTGTGTGTCAAATGATTGTTGTACTATCAGTGTTGTGCTCTGGTGTTTTGTTCTGCTCTAAAGTTTTTAGAGTAATTTGCAGCGCATGTTGTTGGCTGTTTGATTTCGAAGTCTTCTGTCATCTAGTAGGTCAGTGCTTACTGATTTGGAGGCTAGGTCAGTCTGTCGAGAGTTTTCTCTCAGTGCCCTGTTCTTGGGTAAAGCTGTTCACGTGATATCATGTCGGTGTTAGGTCTTGCTTGGGCAGACTTGAGCAATTTATTCACTGGTTTATGTCTCCTGGTGTTGAAGACATGTTTTGGAGTGGTCTTGTCGACGTTCCTGTGGGTGCATGTTGTCGCCAGTCTAGATTAGACCTGAGCCTGGAGCCCTCCTAAAATGAAGTCCATCTTCCATCTCATTCTGGTTCTTTTCTGGGTCTGGGAGGTAGGGGTCTACCTCTTGGCTTGTTGCTGTGCATTTTGGGCCTCTGGCAATGTCTTGTCTATACTCTCGTTGTGTGCAAGAAGCAAGAAAGTAATTCATGTGTGCTATGGTTTGTTAATCTTTTAGCAGGCCACTAAGAGTTCTATAGTTTACCTGACCTTTGTATATTTGAAATCTCAATACACTTTGGATGAGAATGACATCACAGACGACATCAGGAGGGAGAAGGAGAAGGGAGGGAGGAAAATGGAGTTTGGAGAGAAGTGGTGGAGGATACACTGGAGGTGAGGGGTCTCAACTGCAGGGTTGGACTGAATTGAACACCCTGGCCGAGTTTGATGTTGACAGGGACTGAGGATGCTATTTCTTGGAGTGATTGGCAGAACGCCAATATGATTGTTGCTGTCCAATACCGAACTCAATAGTTCTGGAGCCAACAAGTAATGGTGCTTTGCCTGACAGCAACAAGTTGACAGAGGATTTAAAAAACGTCTTAGTGAAGAAAGGAACAGAGAAAAGAAGAAAGATGAATCGCTGAAAAAGAAGACATGGCATTCAAATGATTAAGAGAAAAATGGGTGAAATTCTTCCTGGCCAGTCACTGTCCATGCACATTTTCGGGGCTGCCCTGAAGAAAGCAGCACCTGATGACTTTGATGTTTACTTCCACAACGTGGGGGAAGAGTTCACCAACAAGGTGTTTCCCCATATGAAGCAGTTTGGCCGCTCCATCTCCCCCTACAACGTCAAGAAACTCTCCCTCTTTCCCTTGAATAGACTTGTCTCTCCCTCTGCAGAACAAAACTCTCCGGTTAGTTGGGCTGGCTGCCACCTGTGGCATTGTCCTTGACAGGGTTATAATGGTTTTTGTTCACACATCTGTTTCTATGTTATTGTTACGGTACGTTCTTTAGCACTACTTGTAGAAGCCAGCCATTGCCTCAAATAACAATAGTCATTAGAGAATCAGCCATGCCTTATGAAATGAGAATGAGTGACCTTGACAAAACTTCTTAACATTGATTAGTACTTCTGCTTTTGTAAATCGGGGACCGACTACGTCATACAGTTTGACGACGTCATATTGTGTGATAGACAACGGAGAGAGCGGACAGTTCGAATTTCTTGGGAGAGGAAGGATGGAGTTTGGTTTTGGAGAGGGAGAGAGGTGAACATGGGATGCCGATGCGGGGTGATGCAGAAACACCGCGTGCCAGCTGATAGCCTCGTCTCCTGTCTTCCTGACGGGACAGTAATCCTACTCGATCAGCACTACCATGACAGTCCGTGTATTTGAAGTCTGTAAATTCCACTGCCATGCTGTTGAAGATCCACTCTCCACTGTGCTCTGTGTCTCAACACGTTCAGATCCCGCTGCATCCTTCACATCTCTATGTTGGAAACGTGCCCAGACATATTCGAAGCATTTCTAAACCTATGAACACCAACCGCCTACGTCAACGGTCCGGACCCCTTCAGATCAAGGCCCACTCCTGGTATCATCGCCAGGTCGGCCGTTAAACAACAGACGCCAACGTCGACGGTTCGGATCCCTTCAGCAATCACGAACTCTCCCGTATCAAAGAAAGATAAGTTAAGTGTTTTTTGTTATAGGCTGGCTGGCTAAACATAAGATAAGTAATTAATTAGAAAATCTGTACACCACTTATAAATTAGAAAAGTCAGTTGAATTGAGAAACGTTTTTCCTCATTTGTCTCTGTTGTTTTCAGTTCATTCATAACAACAGTGGAGATGAACTTTGTTACAGTACCATGGTATCATAATACCCTAGACAACAATATAAGCCAAACTAAATAAGAGGACTGGTATTGTAACATTATCATAATTAAATGTTTGTCTATATTTATTTCCCTGACTCTGACACGACTTCTGTGCCGTCTTGTCTGATGATGTGGAGTGGTTGGTGTTTGCGTGTTGTGGGGCAGGCTGCAGTTGAAGGCCTGCATAGAAGGCCTGTAACGTTTTAACACTTGCTGTTGGTTTTAACATTTGCATCACATAACCAAAAGTAAGTTATGATTTTTGTGTGTGTGCTGATGCAGGCATTTGCATCAAACTCTATGAAGTGCAGGCCTCCAAAGGAGTCCATGCGCATCCCATCATCTTCATCACACTGCATGATATCTGCAGATTTCCTATTGAGTCTGTATACACTAAATGCAGCCTCGACCATGTCCTACAGTTCTCACCATTTTCTTTTAAGTCATCCAGGATGTCCTGAGTGAGGGTGCCATTGTAGAATGCTGAGGCCCCTTCCTCTGCAATGGTTGTCAGTGTGGCTGCAAGGCGAGGGCGTGTCATGATTTCTGCCTCTCTGTACAGCTCTCCAGTCTCAGGGTTTACAAACACTGCCCTAGAACACAAAAACAGGCAGTGAACAATACATAATACATTTGTTACAGTGAGGAAGAAGAGTACTTGCACAATTATTTTCCTATTCCATGTCATTTCATTTATTATTTTCCATGTTGTCAATTTAGCTGAGATTGAATCTTTAAATTTGTTATTATTAAAGCACCATACAAGTCTTGACAACTAGTAAAGCCCTAAAGACATGCTCAATGCATGTGACACATATGTAAGTGTCCGGAAGAAATGTACAACGATTGGAAATCAAATGGCAACAACAGGGAGTAATCATTTCCCAGGTTCTAAAAAAGCAAAGGAAAAACCACTGCTATTGTCTATCAGCTGAAGATGATCAAAGCACAGAAAAGACAAAAAATTGCAACCACCAAAAGCCTATGCTACAGGAGCTGCACAGATGCACAGTTACAGCTACAGGACCTGCACAGATGCACAGTTACAGCTACAGGCGCTGCACAGCTGCACAGTTACAGCTACAGGAGCTGCACAGCTGGGCAGTTACAGCTATAGGGAGCAGGACAGTTCCTGCTACAAAAGCTGCACAGCTGCACAGTTTCAGATACAGGAGCTGCACAGCTGGACAGCTACAGCTACAGGAGCTGCACAGCTGGACAGCTACAGCTACAAGAGCTGCACAGCTGGACAGTTACAGCTACAGGAGCTGCACAGCTGGACAACTACAGCTACAGGAGCTGCACAGCTGGACAGCTACAGCTACAAGAGCTGCACAGCTGGACAGTTACAGCTACAGGAGCTGCACAGCTGGACAGCTACAGCTACAGGAGCTGCACAGCTGGACAGCTACAGCTACAAGAGCTGCACAGCTGGACAGTTACAGCTACAGGAGCTGCACAGCTGGACAGTTACAGCTACAGGAGCTGCACAGCTAGACAGTTACAGCTACAGGAGCTGCACAGCTGGACAGCTACAGCTACAGGAGCTGCACAGCTGGACAGTTACAGCTACAGGAGCTGCACAGATGGACAGCTACAGCTACAGGAGCTGCACAGCTGGACAGCTACAGCTACAAGAGCTGCACAGCTGGACAGTTACAGCTACAGGAGCTGCACAGCTGGACAGTTACAGCTACAGGAGCTGCACAGATGCACAGTTACAGGCTACAGGAGCTGCACAGCTGGACAGTTACAGCTACAGGAGCTGCACAGATGCACAGTTACAGCTACAGGAACTGCACAGCTGGACAGCTACAGCTACAGGAGCTGCACAGCTGGACAGCTACAGCTACAGGAGCTGCACAGCTGGACAGCTACAGCTACAGGAGCTGCACAGCTGGACAGCTACAGCTACAGGAGCTGCACAGCTGGACAGCTACAGCTACAAGAGCTGCACAGCTGGACAGTTACAGCTACAGGAGCTGCACAGCTGGACAGTTACAGCTACAGGAGCTGCACAGATGCACAGTTACAGCTACAGGAGCTGCACAGCTGGACAGTTACAGCTACAGGAGCTGCACAGATGCACAGTTACAGCTACAGGAGCTGCACAGCTGGACAGCTACAGCTACAGGAGCTGCACAGTTACAGCTACAGGAGCCGCACAGCTGGACAGTTACAGCTACAGGAGCTGCACAGCTGGACAATTACAGCTACAGGAGCTGCACAGATGCACAGTTACAGCTACAGGAGCTGCACAGCTGGACAGCTACAGCTACAGAAGCTGCACAGTTGGACAATTACAGCTACAGGAGCTGCACAGATGCACAGTTACAGCTACAGGAGCTGCACAGCTGGACAGTTACAGCTACAGGAGCTGCACAGATGCACAGTTACAGCTACAGGAGCTGCACAGCTGCACAGTTACAGCTACAGGAGCTGCACAGCTGGACAGCTACAGCTACAGGAGCTGCACAGCTGGACAGTTACAGCTACAGGAGCTGCACGGCTGGACAATTACAGCTACAGGAGCTGCACAGCTGGACAGCTACAGCTACAGGAGCTGCACGGCTGGACAATTACAGCTACAGGAGCTGCACAGCTGGACAATTACAGCTACAGGAGCTGCACAGCTGGACAGCTACAGCTACAGGAGCTGCACAGCTGCACAGTTACAGCTACAGGAGCTGCACAGCTGCACAGTTACAGCTACCGGAGCTGCGCAGCTGGACAGCTACAGCTACAAGAGCTGCACAGCTGGACAGTTACAGCTACAGGAGCTGCACAGCTGCACAGTTGCAGCTACAGGAGCTGCACAGCTGGACAGCTACAGCTACAAGAGCTGCACAGCTGGACAGTTACAGCTACAGGAGCTGCACAGCTGCAAAGTTACAGCTACAGGAGCTGCACAGATGCACAGTTACAGCTACAGGCGCTGCACAGATGCACAGTTACTGCTACAGGAGTTGGACAGTTACAGCTACAGGAGCCGCACAGCTGGACAGTTACAGCTACAGGAGCTGCACAGCTGCACAGTTACAGCTACAGGAGCTGCACAGATGCACAGTTACAGCTACAGGAGCTGCACAGCTGCACAGTTACAGCTACAGGCGCTGCACAGATGCACAGTTACAGCTACAGGAGCTGCACAGCTGGACAGTTACAGCTACAGGCGCTGCACAGATGCACAGTTACAGCTACAGGAGCTGCACAGATGCACAGCTACAGCTACAAGAGCTGCACAGCTGGACAGTTACTGCTACAGGAGCTGCACAGCTGCACAGTTACAGCTACAGGAGCTGCACAGCTGGACAGCTACAGCTACAGGAGCTGCACAGCTGGACAGTTACAGCTACAGGAGCTGCACAGATGCACAGTTACAGCTACAGGAGCTGCACAGCTGCACAGTTACAGCTACAGGAGCTGCACAGCTGGACAGCTACAGCTACAGGAGCTGCACAGCTGGACAGTTACAGCTACAGGAGCTGCACAGCTGCACAGTTACAGCTACAGGAGCTGCACAGCTGCACAGTTACAGCTACAGGAGCTGCACAGCTGGACAGCTACAGCAACAGGAGTTGGACAGCTGCACAGTTACAGCTACAGGAGCTGCGCAGTTATAGCTACAGGAGTGTGACAGCTGCACAGATACAGCAACATAAGTTGGACAGCTGCACATTTACAGCTACAGGAGCTGCACAGCTGCACAGTTACAGCTACAGGAGTATGGACAGTTACAGCTACAGGAGCTGCACAGCTGCACAGTTGCAGCTACAGGAGTTGGACAGTTACAGCTACAGGAGCTGCACAGCTGGACAGCTACAGCAACAGAAGTTGGACAGCTGCACAGTTACAGCTACAGGAGCTGCACAGCTGCACAGTTACAGCTACAGGAGTTGGACAATTACAGCTACAGAAGCTGCACAGTTATAGCTACAGGAGTTGGACAGTTACAGCTACAGGAGCTGCACAGCTGCACAGATACAGCAACAGGAGTTGGACAGCTGCACATTTACAGCTACAGGAGCTGCACAGCTGCACAGTTACAGCTACAGGAGTTGGACAGTTACAGCTACAGGAGCTGCACAGCTGCACAGTTACAGCTACAGGAGTTGGGCAGTTACATCTACAGGAGCTGCACAGCTGGACAGCTACAGCAACAGAAGTTGGACAGCTGCACAGTTACAGCTACAGGAGCTGCACAGCTGCACAGTTACAGCTACAGGAGCTGCACAGTTACAGCTACAGGAGCTGCACAGCTAGACAGTTACAGCTACAGGAGCTGCACAGCTGGACAGTTACAGCTACAGGAGCTGCACAGCTGGACAGTTACAGCTACAGGAGCTGCACAGCTGGACAGCTACAGCTACAGGAGCTGCACAGCTGGACAATTACAGCTACAGGAGCTGCACAGCTAGACAGTTACAGCTACAGGAGCTGCACAGCTGGACAGCTACAGCTACAGGAGCTGCACAGCTGCACAGTTACAGCTACAGGAGCTGCACAGCTGGACAGCTACAGCAACAGGAGCTGCACGGCTGGACAATTACAGCTACAGGAGCTGGACAGTTACAGCTACAGGAGCTGCACAGCTGCACAGTTACAGCTACAGGAGCTGCACAGCTGGACAGCTACAGCAACAGGAGCTGCACGGCTGGACAATTACAGCTACAGGAGCTGCACAGCTGGACAGTTATAGCTACAGGAGCTGCACAGCTGCACAGTTACAGCTACAGGAGTTGGACAGTTACAGCTACAGGAGCTGCACAGCTGCACAGTTACAGCTACAGGAGTTGGGCAGTTACATCTACAGGAGCTGCACAGCTGGACAGCTACAGCAACAGAAGTTGGACAGCTGCACAGTTACAGCAACAGGAGCTGCACGGCTGGATAATAACAGCTACAGGAGCTGCACAGCTGCACAGTTACAGCTACAGGAGCTGCACAGCTAGACAGTTACAGCTACAGGAGCTGCACAGCTGGACAGTTACAGCTACAGGAGCTGCACAGCTGGACAGTTACAGCTACAGGAGCTGCACAGCTGGACAGCTACAGCTACAGGAGCTGCACAGCTGGACAATTACAGCTACAGGAGCTGCACAGCTAGACAGTTACAGCTACAGGAGCTGCACAGCTGGACAGTTACAGCTACAGGAGCTGCACAGCTGCACAGTTACAGCTACAGGAGCTGCACAGCTGGACAGCTACAGCTACAGGAGCTGCACGGCTGGACAATTACAGCTACAGGAGCTGGACAGTTACAGCTACAGGAGCTGCACAGCTGCACAGTTACAGCTACAGGAGCTGCACAGCTGGACAGCTACAGCAACAGGAGCTGCACGGCTGGACAATTACAGCTACAGGAGCTGCACAGCTGGACAGTTATAGCTACAGGAGCTGCACAGCTGGACAGCTATCACTACAGGAGCTGCACAGCTGGATAATTACAGCTACAGGAGCTGCACAGCTGGACAGCTACAGCAACAGGAGCTGCACAGCTGCACAGTTACTGCTACAGGAGCTGCACAGCTGGACAGTTACAGCTACAGGAGCTGCACAGCTGGACAGTTACAGCTACAGGAGCTGCACAGCTGCACAGTTACAGCTAAGGAGCTGCACAGCTGGACAGCTACAGCAACAGGAGCTGCACGGCTGGACAATTACAGCTACAGGAGCTGCACGGCTGGACAATTACAGCTACAGGAGCTGGACAGTTACAGCTACAGGAGCTGCACAGCTGGACAGTTACAGCTACAGGAGCTGCACAGCTGGACAGCTACAGCTACAGGAGCTGCACAGCTGGACAGCTATCACTACAGGAGCTGCACAGCTGGATAATTACAGCTACAGGAGCTGCACAGCTGGACAGCTACAGCAACAGGAGCTGCACAGCTGCACAGTTACTGCTACAGGAGCTGCACAGCTGGACAGTTACAGCTACAGGAGCAGCACAGCTGCACAGTAACTGCTACAGGAGTTGGACAGTTACAGCTACAGGAGCTGCACAGCTGCACATTTACAGCTACAGGAGCCGCACAGCTGGACAGTTACAGCTACAGGAGCTACACAGCTGCACAGTTACAGCTACAGGTGCTGCACAGTTACAGCTACAGGAGCTGCACAGCTGCACAGATATAGCTACAGGAGCTGCACAGCTGCACAGTTACAGCTACAGGAGCTGCACAGTCACAGCTACAGGAGCTGCACAGCTGCACAGTTACAGCTACAGGAGCTGCACAGCTGGACAGTTACAGCTACAGGAGCTGGACAGTTACAGCTACAGGAGCTACACAGCTGCACAGTTACAGCTACAGGAGTTGGACAGTTACAGCTATAGGAGCTGCGCAGCTAGACAATAACAGCTACAGGAGCTGCACAGCTGCATAGTTACTGCTACAGGAGATGCACAGCTGCACAGTTACAAGTGTGACAAGGTGCACTTTTGTGCCACTGTTACCCATTACCAGATTTGTTATTTAGTGTTAGTTTTGTTTCAGCATGGGTAAACTAAAAATTGTTATCAGGTATAATTATTTCCCCGTGCCAAGCGCCGTTGTGACAGTACGTCCTTTCCGCATTAGTAAGAATGTAGAAGCCAGCCAGGCGTCAAATAAATGTAGTTATTAGAGAACCAGCCATGCCTAGAAAGTAGTTTGTTGTGGTGAGACGGATTTGACTTTGACAAAACTTTGACATTGATTAGTAATACAGTGCTTGACGGCGTCATATTCAGTGCTTGATGGTGTCATATTCAGTGATTGACGGTGTCATATTTAGTGATTGACAGCATCATATTCATTGATTGAAGGCATCAGAGATTGCTGAGTGAGGATTTTTGGAGAGAGAGGGGAGCAGATTGGTCTCGGGCAAGAGGTTGGAGTGTTGAACGCGAGTGAAACTTGACGGATGGAATTGAAACAATCCCCGATCTCAGAATGATGTGACTTGCTTTAAGGACGGAATGTCTGAGCTTCCCTTATCAGACACAACTCTTGGTGGAGACTTTGAGTGTTGAATCGGCACAATGTGGACTGGCCATAGTTACCTACGATGACAAACAGTATTCCCACACTGGAAGAAGAACGGTTGACGTCTGCCCTCTAAATCTGATGGACTCCAGTTCCGAGTCGCCCTGGCCTCTTTTAATGACCCCTTCTCTCAAGACAAACACCTTGTGTCAGTCGTCACCTCACCCATTGAACGACAACTGCCAGGGCCAACGTGCACCTCGATATTTCTCATCTCCAACATTCTTCTCTCTCTCAATGTACACTCCTCACGCCGTGCCCGTTGCAGCACCGACGACATTTGTAAACCCCGTGTGTCTCTTCTCTCCCTTTGTCGCTCCAGTGAGATCCCTTACGACACTCCAGTGCCCCCTCCCGCCGACCACTTCCACCTACCATAGTCACGCCCACACACACACATGTGTGGTGATCTTTCTCCGCACGCCTTTTTCGTCTCTCCGTCCTTCTCTCATCTCCTCCCCCCGCTGGTGGAGCGTACTCACATTGACCTCGAACGCCCAAGTCTTCACAGTCTCACCACATTATACAAGAGGCAAGGGCCCGACTCGCGACAACTACTGGAAGTGTGTCACACTCTATCAGATAGTTAATCGATCGGGCACACTGGACGTCAAACGTTCTTTCCCACACACAGGTGCCGCTAGGGGATCTAGTAACTGTTTGCCTCAGTGATGGAAACTCATGCGGCCAGTCCAGCTTGTCGCGACGCTTCAACACTCAAAAGTGTCGTCCACACCAAGAGTTGTGTCTGATAAGGGAAGCTCAGACATCCTCCCGTGCATAAAGGCCATAGCAAGATTCATTATACGAGATCGACGGGCTGGATTGTTGTCAATTCCATCCGGTACAAGTGTTTACACAATCACGCCGCACCGTTAACACTCCAAACCTACTTGCCCCGAGACCAATCTGCTTCCATCTATTACCGTCTCCAAAACCATATACTCTCCCACCCTCAGCAATCTCTGATGCCTTGCAATCACTGAATAGTGATAGACTGTCAATCACATAAATATGACACAAGTCAATCCGGACGTGAAACTCAATTGACACCAGGTCTCCAACGCACGATTCCTTATGAATATTCGAGCGCCATTGTGATTCAAGCATCTTGATAATATACTCATGTGAAAGCCACCAATGTGTCAAAAGTTTTGTCAAAGTCAAATCCCGTCACTCACACACCAAACCATATCTTTTCTAGGACCATGGAATGCGTCTTTCTAATAACTACATTTATTTGACGCCCTGGTGGCTACCCTCGATCCTCTATCATGCTACTATCCATAATGAAGAGAGCTGCTCCAAGGAGCGCCCTGTACACTGACACCCAACAGCGGCGACTCTCTGGCCACCGGGCTGAAAATAATTATCCACCTGACTACCATTTTTAGACTTTTTCACACCCATGACTGCCACGAAAACTAAACACTAAATACACACAACTGGCGCCGGTAAGCTGATTTGCACTTCACATTACCACGTTGGCACACAAGTCGCACACCCATTTGGTCGGAGCTACTACCACTGGGGGTCAGAAAATGTCGCAGCTGTGCAATCTCACTATCTGTATCGCAAGTAACACTATGCCAGCTTGTGCAAGCTCCTGTAGCTGTTATTGTCTAGCGTGCGCCAGATCATATAGCTGTAACTGTCCAACTCCTGTAGTACTGTAAACTGTGCAGGTGTGTAGCTCCGGTAGCTGTAAACTGTCCAGTCTCTGTAGCTGTAACTGCTCCAGCACACTGTGCAGCTCACTGTAGCTGTAAACGCGTGCAGCTGTGCAGCTCCTGTAGCGTGACTGTGCAGGCTCCCTGTCAGCTGTGTAACTGTGCAGCTGATGCAAGCTCCGGTAGCTATTATCTTGTGCTAGCCTTGTGTGGAAGCAAGTTCCCTGATGAGCGAACAAACTGTGTAAGCTACACAGTCAGCTGTTAATCTGGAGCACTTTGCTGTCAGGCCTCTTCCACTGAGTGCTGCGCTTAAAAGACTTGTCCAGCTGTGTCCGGCTCCTGTAGCAATGTAATGTGCAAAGACGCTTTCGCGCCTGGCCCTCAGTCCTTCATGGAGCTGGTAACTGTCTCCACACTCGTCCTCTTAGTGTTCCCAGCGATGTCGCCGTTGTCAACCTTGCTGTCACAGCCCCACCTGGGTCGGCTCCTTGTAGCAGTGACTGACAGTCTTGTCCCAGCTGTGCAGCTCACATGGACAGCACCGTAAAATCTGATGCACGGTATGAGACAAGATCCACGAGTAATACTAGCTGTAACTGTCCAGCTGTGCAGCTCCTGTAGCTGTAACTGTGCAGCTGTGCAGCTCCTGTAGCTGTGACTGTGCAGCTCCTGTAGCTGTAACTGTGCAGCTGTGCAGCTCCTGTAGCTATATCTGTGCAGCTGTGCAGCTCCTGTAGCTGTAACTGTGCAGCACCTGTAGCTGTAACTGTGCAGCTGTGTAGCTCCTGTAGCTGTAACTGTCCAGCTGTGCGGCTCCTGTAGCTGTAAATGTGCAGCTGTGCAGCTCCTGTAGCTGTAACTGTCCAACTCCTGTAGCAGTTACTGTGCAGCTGTGCTGCTCCTGTAGCTGTAACTGTCCAGCTGTGCAGCTCCTGTAGCAGTAACTGTGCAGCTGTGCAGCTCCTGTTGCTGTAGCTGTCCAGCTGTGCAGCTCCTGTAGCTGTAATTATCCAGCTGTGCAGCTCCTGTAGTGATAGCTGTCCAGCTGTGCAGCTCCTGTAGCTGTAGCTGTCCAGCTGTGCAGCTCCTGTAGCTGTAACTGTCCAGCTGTGCAGCTCCTGTAGCTGTAACTGTCCAGCTCCTGTAGCTGTAATTGTCCAGCCGTGCAGCTCCTGTAGCTGTAATTGTCCAGCCGTGCAGCTCCTGTTGCTGTAGCTGTCCAGCTGTGCAGCTCCTTAGCTGTAACTGTGCAGCTGTGCAGCTCCTGTAGCTGTAACTGTCCAGCTGTGCAGCTCCTGTAGCTGTAACTGTCCAGCTGTGCAGCTCCTGTAGCAGTAACTGTGCAGCTGTGCAGCTCCTGTTGCTGTAGCTGTCCAGCTGTGCAGCTCCTGTAGCTGTAATTATCCAGCTGTGCAGCTCCTGTAGTGATAGCTGTCCAGCTGTGCAGCTCCTGTAGCTATAACTGTCCAGCTGTGCAGCTCCTGTAGCTGTAATTGTCCAGCCGTGCAGCTCCTGTTGCTGTAGCTGTCCAGCTGTGCAGCTCCTGTAGCTGTAACTGTGCAGCTGTGCAGCTCCTGTAGCTGTAACTGTCCAGCTCCTGTAGCTGTAATTGTCCAGCCGTGCAGCTCCTGTAGCTGTAGCTGTCCAGCTGTGCAGCTCCTGTAGCTGTAACTGTGCAGCTGTGCAGCTCCTGTAGCTGTAACTGTCCAGCTGTGCAGCTCCTGTAGCTGTAACTGTCTAGCTGTGCAGCTCCTGTAGCTGTAATTGTCCAGCTGTGCAGCTCCTGTAGCTGTAGCTGTCCAGCTGTGCAGCTCCTGTAGCTGTAACTGTCCAGCTGTGCAGCTCCTGTAGCTGTAACTGTCCAGCTGTGCAGCTCCTGTAGCTGTAACTGTCTAGCTGTGCAGCTCCTGTAGCTGTAACTGTGCAGCTGTGCAGCTCCTGTAGCTGTTATTATCCAGCCGTGCAGCTCCTGTTGCTGTAACTGTGCAGCTGTCCAACTTCTGTTGCTGTAGCTGTCCAGCTGTGCAGCTCCTGTAGATGTAACTGCCCAACTCCTGTAGCTGTAACTGTGCAGCTGTGCAGCTCCTGTAGCTGTAACTGTCCAACTCCTGTAGCTGTAACTGTGCAGCTGTGCAGCTCCTGTAGCTATAACTGTCCAGCTGTGCAGCTCCTGTAGCTGTAATTGTCCAGCCGTGCAGCTCCTGTTGCTGTAGCTGTCCAGCTGTGCAGCTCCTGTAGCTGTAACTGTGCAGCTGTGCAGCTCCTGTAGCTGTAACTGTCCAGCTCCTGTAGCTGTAATTGTCCAGCCGTGCAGCTCCTGTTGCTGTAGCTGTCCAGCTGTGCAGCTCCTGTAGCTGTAACTGTGCAGCTGTGCAGCTCCTGTAGCTGTAGCTGTCCAGCTGTGCAGCTCCTGTAGCTGTAACTGTCTAGCTGTGCAGCTCCTGTAGCTGTAATTGTCCAGCTGTGCAGCTCCTGTAGCTGTAGCTGTCCAGCTGTGCAGCTCCTGTAGCTGTAACTGTCCAGCTGTGCAGCTCCTGTAGCTGTAACTGTCCAGCTGTGCAGCTCCTGTAGCTGTAACTGTCTAGCTGTGCAGCTCCTGTAGCTGTAACTGTGCAGCTCCTGTAGCTGTAACTGTGCAGCTGTGCAGCTCCTGTAGCTGTAACTGTGCAGCTGTCCAACTTCTGTTGCTGTAGCTGTCCAGCTGTGCAGCTCCTGTAGATGTAACTGCCCAACTCCTGTAGCTGTAACTGTGCAGCTGTGCAGCTCCTGTAGCTGTAACTGTCCAACTCCTGTAGCTGTAACTGTGCAGCTGTGCAGCTCCTGTAGCTGTAAATGTGCAGCTGTCCAACTCCTGTTGCTGTATCTGTGCAGCTGTGCAGCTCCTGTAGCTGTAACTGTCCAACTCCTGTAGCTATAACTGTGCAGCTTCTGTAGCTGTAATTGTCCAACTCCTGTAGCTGTAACTGTGCAGCTGTGCAGCTCCTGTAGCTGTAACTGTGCAGCTGTCCAACTTCTGTTGCTGTAGCTGTCCAGCTGTGCAGCTCCTGTAGCTGTAACTGTCCAACTCCTGTAGCTGCAACTGTGCAGCTGTGCAGCTCCTGTAGCTGTAACTGTCCAACTCCTGTAGCTGTAACTGTGCAGCTGTGCAGCTCCTGTAGCTGTAAATGTGCAGCTGTCCAACTTATGTTGCTGTATCTGTGCAGCTGTCACACTCCTGTAGCTATAACTGCGCAGCTCCTGTAGCTGTAACTGTGCAGCTGTCCAACTCCTGTTGCTGTAGCTGTCCAGCTGTGCAGCTCCTGTAGCTGTAACTGTGCAGCTGTGCAGCTCCTGTAGCTGTAACTGTGCAGCTGTGCAGCTCCTGTAGCTGTAACTGTCCAGCTGTGCAGCTCCTGTAGCTGTAGCTGTCCAGCTGTGCAGCTCCTGTAGCTGTAACTGTGCAGCTGTGCAGCTCCTGTAGCTGTAACTGTGCATCTGTGCAGCTCCTGTAGCTGTAACTGTCCAGCTGTGCAGCTCCTGTAGCTGTAGCTGTCCAGCTGTGCAGCTCCTGTAGCTGTAACTGTGCAGCTGTGCAGCTCCTGTAGCAGTAACTGTCCAGCTGTGCAGCTCTTGTAGCTGTAGCTGTGCATCTGTGCAGCTCCTGTAGCTGTAACTGTGCATCTGTGCAGCGCCTGTAGCTGTAACTGTCCAGCTGTGCAGCTCCTGTAGCTGTAACTGTGCATCTGTGCAGCGCCTGTAGCTGTAACTGTGCAGCTGTGCAGCTCCTGTAGCTGTAACTGTGCATCTGTGCAGCTCCTGTAGCTGTAACTGTGCAGCTGTGCAGCTCCTGTAGCTGTAACTGTCCAGCTGTGCGGCTCCTGTAGCTGTAACTGTCCAACTCCTGTAGCAGTAACTGTGCATCTGTGCAGCGCCTGTAGCTGTAACTGTGCATCTGTGCAGCTCCTGTAGCTGTAACTTTGCAGCTGTGCAGCTCCTGTAGCTGTAACTGTCCAGCTGTGCAGCTCCTGTAGCTGTAACTGTCCAGCTGTGCAGCTCCTGTAGCTGCAACTGTGCAGCTGTGCAGCTCCTGTAGCTGTAACTGTCCAGCTGTGCAGCTCTTGTAGCTGTAGCTGTCCAGCTGCGCAGCTCCGGTAGCTGTAACTGTGCAGCTGTGCAGCTCCTGTAGCTGTAACTGTGCAGCTGTGCAGCTCCTGTAGCTGTAACTGTCCAGCTGTGCAGCTCCTGTAGCTGTAGCTGTCCAGCTGTGCAGCTCCTGTAGCTGTAATTGTCCAGCCGTGCAGCTCCTGTAGCTGTAGCTGTCCAGCTGTGCAGCTCCTGTAGCTGTAATTGTCCAGCCGTGCAGCTCCTGTAGCTGTAACTGTCCAGCTGTGCAGCTCCTGTAGCTGTAGCTGTCCAGCTGTGCAGCTCCTGTAGCTGTAACTGTGCAGCTGTGCAGCTCCTGTAGCTGTAACTGTGCATCTGTGCAGCTCCTGTAGCTGTAACTGTCCAGCTGTGCAGCTCCTGTAGCTGTAACTGTGCATCTGTGCAGCTCCTGTAGCTGTAATTGTCCAACTGTGCAGCTTCTGTAGCTGTAGCTGTCCAGCTGTGCAGCTCCTGTAGCTGTAACTGTGCATCTGTGCAGCTCCTGTAGCTGTAATTGTCCAGCTGTGCAGCTCCTGTAGCTGTAACTGTCCAGCTGTGCAGCTCTTGTAGCTGTAGCTGTGCAGCTCCTGTAGCTGTAGCTGTCCAGCTGTGCAGCTCCTGTAGCTGTAACTGTGCATCTGTGCAGCTCCTGTAGCTGTAACTGTCCAGCTGTGCAGCTCCTGTAGCTGTAACTGTGCATCTGTGCAGCTCCTGTAGCTGTAACTGTCCAGCTGTGCAGCTCCTGTAGCTGTAACTGTCCAGCTGTGCAGCTCTTGTAGCTGTAGCTGTCCAGCTGTGCAGCTCCTGTAGCTGTAGCTGTCCAGCTGTGCAGCTCCTGTAGCTGTAGCTGTCCAGCTGTGCAGCTCCTGTAGCTGTAGCTGTCCAGCTGTGCAGCTCCTGTAGCTGTAGCTGTCCAGCTGTGCAGTTCCTGTAGCTGTAACTGTGCATCTGTGCAGCTCCTGTAGCTGTAACTGTCCAGCTGTGCAGCTCCTGTAGCTGTAACTGTGCATCTGTGCAGCTCCTGTAGCTGTAACTGTCCAGCTGTGCAGCTCCTGTAGCTGTAACTGTCCAGCTGTGCAGCTCTTGTAGCTGTAGCTGTCCAGCTGTGCAGCTCCTGTAGCTGTAGCTGTCCATCTGTGCAGCTCCTGTAGCTGTAACTGTCCAGCTGTGCAGCTCCTGTAGCTGTAGCTGTCCAGCTGTGCAGCTCCTGTAGCTGTAACTGTCTAGCTGTGCAGCTCCTGTAGCTGTAACTGTCCAGCTGTGCAGCTCCTGTAGCTGTAACTGTCCAGCTGTGCAGCTCTTGTGGCTGTAGCTGTCCAGCTGTGCAGCTCCTGTAGCTGTAGCTGTCCAGCTGTGCAGCTCCTGTAGCTGTAACTGTCCAGCTGTGCAGCTCTTGTAGCTGTAAGCTGTCCAGCTGTGCAGCTCCTGTAGCTGTAGTTGTCCAGCTGTGCAGCTCCTGTAGCTGTAACTGTCCAGCTGTGCAGCTCTTGTAGCTGTAGCTGTCCAGCTGTGCAGCTCCTGTAGCTGTAGCTGTCCAGCTGTGCAGCTCCTGTATCTGAAACTGTGCAGCTGTGCAGCTTTTGTAGCAGGAACTGTCCTGCTCCCTATAGCTGTAACTGCCCAGCTGTGCAGCTCCTGTAGCTGTAACTGTGCAGCTGTGCAGCGCCTGTAGCTGTAACTGTGCATCTGTGCAGGTCCTGTAGCTGTAACTGTGCATCTGTGCAGCTCCTGTAGCATAGGCTTTTGGTGGTTGCAATTTTTTGTCTTTTCTGTGCTTTGATCATCTTCAGCTGATAGACAATAGCAGTGGTTTTTCCTTTGCTTTTTTAGAACCTGGGAAATGATTACTCCCTGTTGTTGCCATTTGATTTCCAATCGTTGTACATTTCTTCCGGACACTTACATATGTGTCACATGCATTGAGCATGTCTTTAGGGCTTTACTAGTTGTCAAGACTTGTATGGTGCTTTAATAATAACAAATTTAAAGATTCAATCTCAGCTAAATTGACAACATGGAAAATAATAAATGAAATGACATGGAATAGGAAAATAATTGTGCAAGTACTCTTCTTCCTCACTGTAACAAATGTATTATGTATTGTTCACTGCCTGTTTTTGTGTTCTAGGGCAGTGTTTGTAAACCCTGAGACTGGAGAGCTGTACAGAGAGGCAGAAATCATGACACGCCCTCGCCTTGCAGCCACACTGACAACCATTGCAGAGGAAGGGGCCTCAGCATTCTACAATGGCACCCTCACTCAGGACATCCTGGATGACTTAAAAGAAAATGGTGAGAACTGTAGGACATGGTCGAGGCTGCATTTAGTGTATACAGACTCAATAGGAAATCTGCAGATATCATGCAGTGTGATGAAGATGATGGGATGCGCATGGACTCCTTTGGAGGCCTGCACTTCATAGAGTTTGATGCAAATGCCTGCATCAGCACACACACAAAAATCATAACTTACTTTTGGTTATGTGATGCAAATGTTAAAACCAACAGCAAGTGTTAAAACTTTACAGGCCTTCTATGCAGGCCTTCAACTGCAGCCTGCCCCACAACACGCAAACACCAACCACTCCACATCATCAGACAAGACGGCACAGAAGTCGTGTCAGAGTCAGGGAAATAAATATAGACAAACATTTAATTATGATAATGTTACAATACCAGTCCTCTTATTTAGTTTGGCTTATATTGTTGTCTAGGGTATTATGATACCATGGTACTGTAACAAAGTTCATCTCCACTGTTGTTATGAATGAACTGAAAACAACAGAGACAAATGAGGAAAAACGTTTCTCAATTCAACTGACTTTTCTAATTTATAAGTGGTGTACAGATTTTCTAATTAATTACTTATCTTATGTTTAGCCAGCCAGCCTATAACAAAAAACACTTAACTTATCTTTCTTTGATACGGGAGAGTTCGTGATTGCTGAAGGGATCCGAACCGTCGACGTTGGCGTCTGTTGTTTAACGGCCGACCTGGCGATGATACCAGGAGTGGGCCTTGATCTGAAGGGGTCCGGACCGTTGACGTAGGCGGTTGGTGTTCATAGGTTTAGAAATGCTTCGAATATGTCTGGGCACGTTTCCAACATAGAGATGTGAAGGATGCAGCGGGATCTGAACGTGTTGAGACACAGAGCACAGTGGAGAGTGGATCTTCAACAGCATGGCAGTGGAATTTACAGACTTCAAATACACGGACTGTCATGGTAGTGCTGATCGAGTAGGATTACTGTCCCGTCAGGAAGACAGGAGACGAGGCTATCAGCTGGCACGCGGTGTTTCTGCATCACCCCGCATCGGCATCCCATGTTCACCTCTCTCCCTCTCCAAAACCAAACTCCATCCTTCCTCTCCCAAGAAATTCGAACTGTCCGCTCTCTCCGTTGTCTATCACACAATATGACGTCGTCAAACTGTATGACGTAGTCGGTCCCCGATTTACAAAAGCAGAAGTACTAATCAATGTTAAGAAGTTTTGTCAAGGTCACTCATTCTCATTTCATAAGGCATGGCTGATTCTCTAATGACTATTGTTATTTGAGGCAATGGCTGGCTTCTACAAGTAGTGCTAAAGAACGTACCGTAACAATAACATAGAAACAGATGTGTGAACAAAAACCATTATAACCCTGTCAAGGACAATGCCACAGGTGGCAGCCAGCCCAACTAACCGGAGAGTTTTGTTCTGCAGAGGGAGAGACAAGTCTATTCAAGGGAAAGAGGGAGAGTTTCTTGACGTTGTAGGGGGAGATGGAGCGGCCAAACTGCTTCATATGGGGAAACACCTTGTTGGTGAACTCTTCCCCCACGTTGTGGAAGTAAACATCGAAGTCATCAGGTGCTGCTTTCTTCAGGGCAGCCCGGAAAATGTGCATGGACAGTGACTGGCCAGGAAGAATTTCACCCATTTTTCTCTTAATCATTTGAATGCCATGTCTTCTTTTTCAGCGATTCATCTTTCTTCTTTTCTCTGTTCCTTTCTTCACTAAGACGTTTTTTAAATCCTCTGTCAACTTGTTGCTGTCAGGCAAAGCACCATTACTTGTTGGCTCCAGAACTATTGAGTTCGGTATTGGACAGCAACAATCATATTGGCGTTCTGCCAATCACTCCAAGAAATAGCATCCTCAGTCCCTGTCAACATCAAACTCGGCCAGGGTGTTCAATTCAGTCCAACCCTGCAGTTGAGACCCCTCACCTCCAGTGTATCCTCCACCACTTCTCTCCAAACTCCATTTTCCTCCCTCCCTTCTCCTTCTCCCTCCTGATGTCGTCTGTGATGTCATTCTCATCCAAAGTGTATTGAGATTTCAAATATACAAAGGTCAGGTAAACTATAGAACTCTTAGTGGCCTGCTAAAAGATTAACAAACCATAGCACACATGAATTACTTTCTTGCTTCTTGCACACAACGAGAGTATAGACAAGACATTGCCAGAGGCCCAAAATGCACAGCAACAAGCCAAGAGGTAGACCCCTACCTCCCAGACCCAGAAAAGAACCAGAATGAGATGGAAGATGGACTTCATTTTAGGAGGGCTCCAGGCTCAGGTCTAATCTAGACTGGCGACAACATGCACCCACAGGAACGTCGACAAGACCACTCCAAAACATGTCTTCAACACCAGGAGACATAAACCAGTGAATAAATTGCTCAAGTCTGCCCAAGCAAGACCTAACACCGACATGATATCACGTGAACAGCTTTACCCAAGAACAGGGCACTGAGAGAAAACTCTCGACAGACTGACCTAGCCTCCAAATCAGTAAGCACTGACCTACTAGATGACAGAAGACTTCGAAATCAAACAGCCAACAACATGCGCTGCAAATTACTCTAAAAACTTTAGAGCAGAACAAAACACCAGAGCACAACACTGATAGTACAACAATCATTTGACACACACCAGATATACCATGAAAATCCAAAACCCACACATATCCGTAAAAGCACTCATGCAGAGAACTAAACAGAAGTTTGTTTTGTGTGGACCATTAGTCCAATACAAAGGGGTGAGTACAAAAGATATTCAAAAGCAAGAGTTCATTCCAGCAAGTACATCCCTTAGACCATAAATAACAGACTGCACATTGGTAAAAATAGGAAAACTTGAGACAAACTCTTCTAGTTGCTGCCATTGCATCAAGCAAGTACAACTTAAAGTGCACATTACTTTTTACAAATGACATCATCACTCTGTGGGAAGTAATAGCAAAATATCCACACCGATTTTCAATTTTCTGGTGCCATGGCTTTGTTCTTTGTCTTTACATAAAAATTGTCTCCCAAAAGAGGACATTTGGAGGGCTCTAAATGCTGGATCTACGTAGGGCAATTTTTACATTCAAATGGGTCTGTCCTTAGAATCATTAGCTTTCTAAAATAAAATCAGCGGCGCAACTCTACAATATGAGCTTGAATACACTGGGTGAGAGGTACTTAGAATAAACAGACAGTAGGCAGGCCACAAGTTCTGATGAAGTGTGCCTGAAACAGGCACATTGTGAATGAGATTGAACTGTGGTCCATGGACCACCAAATATGGCTGATCATTAATAGTGCAAACTTGTTCCCACTGTAGCTCTTTTCGCTGCAGGCTCCATCATCACCCGTGAGGACCTGCTTTCCTACCAAGCTCTGCTGAAAGCATCGCTGGAAGTGACCCTGCAGAGTGGGCTGCGGGTGTTTTCACCTCCTCCTCCTTCCAGCGGAGCGGTGCTTTCCTTCATCCTCAACGTGCTTGATGGTAGGACTCCTTCTGGCTTGGCCTTATGCGTTTTTCTTACAACCACTTTGCAAAGTGCAAGTCTGCATTTGAAGAAAATTCAATGGGTCATTTGAATCGTGATTGAACAAACATCAGGCAGACGGGCAGCACATGTACTTGGTGACATGTGGATACTGCATTCTTCCCTCACTTCAGTACTCTTCTTGGAGGCTGTTCGAACAAAAGTGGAAACCCCTAGGCCTGGGCCTTAAAGCTTCCTCAAATATTTGGCAATTCCTGATAAATCCCAAGATACACATTCACTGCAAGAGTCCATGCTAAATGAAAGTGATGACAAACACAGAAATAATTAAAAACAGTGTTACCACAGAGTAATCTGAGGTTCTCCTGGAAGAACTTGATGAAATTTGTTGTTTTGTGTACTATTCCTCATATTGAAAGGCATCTCCAAATGTTCATGTCTCCATGGTGAAAGATGAACACTGAAACCCTTGCAAGAATCATTCAACTGAACTTGCCATGTCTTTTGTCAAGACAACCTGCCTCTCCATGCAAGAAAACATAAAATGATAACATACTCTGAGTGCTTGACAAACTGTTCATTCTATTTTGTCCCTCCTGTTTTTTCCTTGCTCTGTTTCTTCCTCTTGCTCTCTTTGTCCCTCATCTCGGGCAATTTTATTAGAAATGGGCATTGCCAAGACTGAGATGTAGCTCAGCACACCCTTATGCAATGTATATTGCTATGGTTCTCTACCTGTGCTTCATGCCAAATCTATAGAAAATGGACACTCATTCAGGCTGGCTCTATCCTAAGCCTATTTTAGTACCCAGCATCCAGCACATGCAAGAAACTTGACGGAATTCACCACAGAACCTCCACAATTTCCATGAGCATTATTGGACAAATCTGTGGATCAAATTATCGCCTAGATTTTCATCCTTTTCTTCTAAATCTTCCCACTGTCATTGGTTGCATGTGGGGTCTTCCCAGATTTCACGTGGAAAGTTGAGAATTTCATACCAAAATCTTTCAGAGTTCAGACTGCATTCATTGATGAGGCCAAACTTCACAAATGAAAAGTCCACAGATGCACACAAACTTCCAAAACAGTGATAAAATCTTAAATCCTCAACTCTGAATCTTTGCCACAGAAGAAAGTACTCAGCTCTATACACATATGTGACCCATTTCTGGAAATCAGTCTTAACTCGCAATCATCGAAACGGCGCTACACAGCTCTGAAGGTGGTGGGGGTCTACCTGGGCGAAATTGAGGTTTTCGGTTCATTGCATTCTCTAAAAATTAATCTATAAAATGGTATAAGTTTTATGTCTTAAAAATGTATTTAAGTGCATTAAAAAATTAATTAAAGTTATAATTGTGATAATTTAGAGCATTTTTATTTGCCAAAATCGACCAATTTTGACCCTGCAAAACAACACGTAACCCTTGCAGAACCTCAACACATGGTCTTTCGCGCGCTTTCTTTCGTTTCTTCTGCTGTGCAAAAAATCAAGATGATTGGATAATTCTAAGACCCTGTTGCTAAGGAGAATGTGTGAGGATTGCGTGCAAAACTTTGAGGTCCGTTTTCTCAAAACAAGTCGCGACTGAGTTTTCAACTTCAACTCGTTATAACTTCCACAATTTTTGAGCTACCAGGTTCGTTTTGGTGTCAAATTAATCAGGAAACTCTGTAGAATTCAAAAATATAAACATCTCAAAAATGATAAAATCCACCTTAAGACTGGTTTGGTGGTGCGGGGTCACATATTTGGTTAACTTGCTCGCAGTCTGTGAAGTAGTTGACATACACACTCTCTCCCTGCTTCTTCACATAATTTTTAATTGCATGTCAGAATTTTCCACTTTCCAGGCTAAAGCTAACTTGTACAACATTTCATAGTACACATGTATTCCACATTGCTACTAGGCAAGTGTGATAAAGAATCCTTTGTCCCTACAATATTTTGCTTGGTAGCATGAAATTTCAATGGGTCTATAGAAACATCAGTTGAAAAACCATCCTCATAACCATAGATATATCATTATGTGAGAATGTTTCTCCTTCATGTATCAAAACTTACTTATGGATTTAGGCATCTGTTTGCTGTCTAATTGCACTTGGCAGTCTTGACCTGTGGGAATGCTCACAGGCTATGGTTTTACAAGTGAGGACTTGAAGAAAGATGCTGCTCTAAGCTACCATCGCATTGTGGAAGCCTTCAAGTTTGCCTTCGCCAAGCGCACTGACCTGGGGGATGAAGACTTTGACAATGTTACTCAGGTGAGCCTTATGTAGAGGATTCGTGCATGAAATGAATTCTCAGAAAGCTAGTGGCCCTGACAACATCAGTGGAAGAATTTTATGTGAATATTGGGATCAACTTGCTCCTATCTTTACCATTATATATCAAAGGGCACCGGACGCTTCCAGCATTCTATATATGCAGAAATAGACACAGTGACCTTGAATGAATGGCTACTGACCAGTAACACTAACATCACTCATGATAAAGTCGTTTGAACAGCTGGTTCTGCAACTTCTCCAAAACACCTCCCAGCTTGCTGATCCCCACTAGTTTGCACACCGACAAAACACCTCCCAGCTTGCTGATCCCCACTAGTTTGCACACCGACAAAACACGTCCCAGCTTGCTGATCCCCACTAGTTTGCACACCGACAAAACACGTCCCAGCTTGCTGATCCCCACTAGTTTGCACACCGACAAAACATCAGAGCACTGAAGATGCAGTTCCCTGGAACATCAGTCCGAATTCTCTTCCTTGAATTCTCTTCCTTGAATTCTCTTCCTTGAATTCTCTTCCTTGAATTTTCAAGTGCCTTTAACACCATCCAGTCGCACAAGATGATTGAGAAACTGAGAGCCGTGGACGTGAACACCTTTGTCATTAGGTTGATCTGCAGTTTTCTCACAAATGAAACTTGGCATGTTCACATTGGAAACCACTTCTGTGAAAACTGTCTCCACCAACACTGTTCTCTCCCAGACACTTTTTTGTCTCTATACATCAGACTGATAAACCTTTTAAGTATGCTGATGACAAGACCCTGGTAGACCATATCAACAAGGACAATGCTTTTGCTAATATCCAGGAAGAAAATAACCTCATCTCCTGGTGTGATACAATCTACGTGTAATTGAATCCAAAGAAGACAGAGAAAATGTTCATCGACTTCAGGAAAAACTCGACCACTCCAACCTTCCCCAACCATCAAGGATGACTTATTTGAAGAAGTAGCATCATATAGATATCTTGCAGTTGCACTTGACAATCAGCTAAAGTGGCAGAAAACATCTTTACATGTCAGAAGAAAACACAAAAAGACTTTATTTCCCTACAGCATTAGAATACTTCTGAGTGGAAAAGACTATCCTCGAACTATTCTACTGGTCTGATGAACAGTTTACCATCTTTTTCTGCATGGAAACATTTCACACAAACACATCATTGGAAACTTGACTGCCAAGAAAAAGAAATGGATCAACAGAATCATCAAGTGTGCAGCAAAAATACAAGAAAGCCACTCCCCAAGATTGACGAACTTCGACATGGAGGCTGTCTCAGCACTCTCAATTTTGGCAGACTCAACCCACCCACTACATGTAAACTATATCTGAGCAATATCAGGGGTTTGATTCATCTCAGTCAAAGCACGAACTTTATGAATGAGGGACTTGTTTCTGCCCATGACTTGAGCTGTCTTGTGCACTGACAGTTACCACAAGTCTCCAGTGGGCTTGAGCGTTTGAGGTCGAGAGGGGGTGGGGGGAATGGGGATGGGGGTAGTGGGGGTGGGGGGAGTGCAAGAGCATATTGATGCAAGCAGATGGAGAGGCCAGGTGCGGTTGCGAAGATGCTTGAATTCTGCCCGGTGAGAAGGAAGAAGGCAAGCATTAAATGACAAAGGGAAGTGGGAATGGGGAGTGGGTGGGGATGGGGAGTGGGTTGGATGGGGGGAGTGGGTGGGGAGTGGATGGGGACGGGGAGTAGATGGGGATGGGGAGTGGGTGGGAACTGACCTGAACTGAACTGAACTGAACTGGTTTATTGTCAGGCTGGCAGCCCATACAGGACTTGTGGTTTACCACACACATATACATAGAAAAAAAGAGGAATGGGTGAGAGAGAAAGAGAGACTTTGACATTGGCACTTTATAGTTCAGGCTGCCTGCCACTCACAGATATATGAGAGATGGACAACTAGTCAACTGTCGTGGTTGATGAACCTTTGTTTAACATGAACCTCTCTCTATGTTTGTGAGCATAGTAGATAAACATAGCTACATCCCTCGTCATTTTTTTAATTGACTCCTTCCGGTAAATGGACATACTTTGGTTATATTTATCTAGGTGGCTATAGCGATATTTTCTCCTTATATCATCATACAAAGGGCAACTCAACAAAAGTGGTTTTCATCCTCGATGCACATGCAGTGAGTGCATTACACTTCAGGATTCTGAAAGTTGGTGTAGTGTCTATTCATTTTAAGATCATTGATACTGAAACAGAAACATACAAATGCATCAAATACTTTTGTTATGATCAAGCTAGACAAGTATTCTTCATGTCCCAAATGGTTTTTGAACGACAAATACAAGTGAAATCTTACGCTGTCTGTACAGTTTTCATGCTATGATTGGTGATAGCAATCGCGTGGTGCGCGACACGATGGGTGATGTGGGTTATTTGTCTTTAGTGTAAATGGATAGCGTAAAAAGAAAATAAATCTTCTCCGTGTTTGCGCTCGTGCGTTTGCCGCCGAGGGGCGTGGCTATCGTGTAGGGAGTGTCACTGCACCACTCCGTAGGAGACCTAGGGGGTCTACGGAGGGGGTATGAGTTAAATCTGCGGGGTTCGCTCGATCTCCGGCAGGGGGGTACCCTACGGCGTCCCTTTGTCAATTAGTGATTGGCGAAGGTGGGAGAGGCGGGAAATCCCTCATTAGCGATTGGAGGGTGATCTCGAGGGTGAGGCAATTTCGGAGTTGATAGCGTTAGGTCGGGGCAGATCTATTCCAGCAGTGGATGGTGACGGTGAGGGGGAGCGAGAGCTCCCGCTAAACCGTGAAGCCACGTTGGGTGGCAGAGTGAGGCGATTTACCTCGCTAGGATTTTTCTCTCCGTATCAACTCTGGTGGTAGTTGATTCGTACGAGACTGGAAGTGGAGTTTTCCGCTGGCTAAGACGGAACTTCTGAGGATTGTCACCACAGCCTGAAGGACTGAGGCTGCTTTTGTATCTACTACTGCGTCGTCTTCTACTGTACTACTGCGGTGCACTTGCTGGAGTTTGCTGCCGCCGTTGGGTCTTCGTCGTTATCTTCGCCGTCGTCGTGCTGTCGTCGCCACACGATGTCTACTACGGGAGTACCGACTACTTGCGGGTGCTGGAGGCAGCCCGCTTAATCCTCAACGTTTTTCCACTGGTTCATCGTTTCCTCTGGTATCGTCGTCTCCGACGGAATGCTGCGTTTGGCCGGGAGTGACCCGGGACGTGAGGCTGGGAGCGACCCTCGAGACGTCGGATCGTTTCGCCAAGCCGTTGTGGTCGCGGCTGTTGCAAGTATCGTTTCTTGTTCGTAGCTAGGTAGCTACTATTTCGTTAAGACAGGTCAAGACTGACATTTAGGAGTCTAACGAAAGCCACTTCAGGTGGAGTGGAGGGAAGTCCGTACGGTACGGCCTGCCAATCAGGAGAGATTGTGTCAGAGGCAGAAGGTTGGGAGGGAGAAATGCTAGCACGTACATTCGCAGTGAAGCGGTGTCTTTGTGTAGCCATATTGTCGCAGGGTAGACAATGCGACGGGAGGGGGAGTGATTCATCAAGTGATTCTTTTACAGAATGGTATCTATCGCTCTAACTCTGGGGACTGTGGTACTCTGCCGGGTTTTGGAATCGTCTTCCAAACTTTCATTGACTTGGGTAATCGAGTGCGACGCTCGCAAGTCAGAGTAAATCTTGGGACAGACAATGTGGGGAATGAACTTAATCCATGGGGAGGGTTCAATTTGTCTGGACACCGTTTGGCGCCGGGAAGTGCGTCAGTGACAGGGGTATTCACCAAGACTTTTGAGGAACTGTTTGGAGTACAGTGTTTGCTCCAAGGTTGAGGGGAATTCTTCTTTTCAGTCGGACTGAGAAAGGAAGAGGGTTTATTCCAGGGATTTCTTGTGGGGGAATGACATGTGTTTATCGCTGTGTGTTCTACGGTCACGTGTGCTAGGAGAGAGCCACGTGGTGTCTGTGTACGCCTGTCTGGAGAAAAGGCGTACTACCAGCGATGTATTGGTAAGATGGTTTCTTTCTTGTTCATTCCTTATGTGTTAATGCTGCATTGACGTGAAGTGTCTATTTGCATTCGCGTGAACCGTGCGTGGTTGCCGTGCGAGAGCAATTGCATGCGCGGGAGTGAGGGGAGCGTGGTTGCGTTGTTTACGTTTTTCAGCTACCGGTCGTCCACCGGAAACGCCCGCCGCTTAGGGGAAGCGAGGGGTGGCTGAGGAATGTGGAGGGGGTCTTGCTAGCGCGCTGCGGCTGCAGTGTTTATGCAAGGAGAGGGAGCGAGCGGCTGGTGGTCGCTCTCTGTGTGTTGCCGGGGTTTGTTTACATTTGTCGTGTTGATGAATTTGGTGTTGTGAGGTGCTTTTTTAGAGTTTGTGATGGACTTTGTGGTGGAGTGTTTGGTTTGGTTACGGCTGAATTTATTTCAGTTTCTGTAGAAATGATGGGAGAAAGAGGGTAGTGTTGTCTCCATTATTATAGGGTGTCGCGATTTTGCTTATCTAAACTTTCAGTAGTTAAAGGGGCCTTCCCAGAGAACGATGTAATCGCCTTTGGGAGATGTAACCCTGATAAACAAATATGGTTTACAACTAAACCGACCTCCACTCCTTGGGGGTGACACCACAAACAACAAGCAAAAATCCAAAACTCCAATAAAGCACGGACCACTGAATCAAGTTGAAAACAAATACAAGTTTATTCAAGACTAACAGGTTTCTCAAGCGGAGGAGACCGCCGAAGAAAAGTAGGTTGAACAAAATGTAACAAAAAAAATAAAGGAATAAACAAAGCAGGGGAAATCAGGTCAACCAGCAGGAGACACTCTCCCACTCCTGAAAAGATTCGGAAAAGAAACCAACCACAACGGTGGCAGCAAAGAATGAAAAAAACAAACAACAATAATCCCAAACCTTATCTCAAACTAAACGCCTAAGTCACTGGTGACTAGGGTTTACTATAAGGTACAAAAAATCAATCTCCCAGCTCTGCCCTTTCTTTCATCATTCCCCGAGAAACTAAAATAAATTCGATTACACGTTGCTGCCGCAGTCCCATACACAAAGTTCACCAAAAAGGCATTGACAACAACAAAGTCCCAAAACTTTCCCCTCAACAGGAAAAACCAACAATACCACAGCACAGGCAGAATGTCAACAAAGCGCCTCCCTCTCCTTGCACTCACCACCGCGCAGAGAGATCAGGTGCACGCTAGCGAATACCCCTCCGCCGCATACTGTGGCTACCCCCAACCCCCCCTAAGATGGCGGCGTTTCCGCCGCACGCCACACAGTCGAATATAAACGAAGCGACCTCGCTCCGCTTCACGCACGTCTAAGCAATCACCTTTTCTCAGTCCAACCTGAAAAGAAAGGTGTTGTCCTCAAACACACCCTAACCAGTCACTATCCCCAGACACAGTTTCCAGAAGTCTCAAAGAACTTTCAATCCACCGACGCACGCGTGGCGTCAAACCGGTGTCCGAGGAAACTCGACCCCTTCCCATGAAACAAGTCTTTCCCCCTCTTGTCCATCATGAGATTTACCCTGACTTACAAATGTCACACTCAATTCCCCAAGTCAGCAATTTAGTTTAGAAGAAGATTTCTAAGCTACGGCAGAATACCAAAGTCAGAGTTAGAGTGACCAATACCATTCTACAGAGAATCATTTGACAAGTCACTCTCCCTCTCGTCGCATAGTCCACCCTGCGACAATATGGCTGCGTTAGTACACCGCTTCACTGCGAATGCACGCGCTAGCGTTCTTTCCCCTCACCCTTCTGCCTCTGACACAATCTTTCCTAAGTGTTCAAGCCGCACCGTGCGGGCTTTTCTCTCCCCCACTTTACCTAAGTGGATTTCGTTAGACTTCTACTACCAGTCCCGACCTGTCTTAACGAAATTACGGTTAACCGATTACAAATCGAGAAAAACGATACTTGCACAGCCGTCTGAACCGAACGGCTCGATGAAAACGCCCAGGCGTTTCCGACGTTGCTCCTAGCCTCGTACAGGTCACTCCTGACCCGCACAGCATTCCCTCGGAGACATCCAACCCCTCGAGTCCCACCCGCGTGGATCGAGAAGACAGTACTGCAGGGCTCCACCAAGAAGACGCAGCACTCGTGGAATTCCGTAGACACGAAGATACCAAACGGGAAACGTGGACCAAAAGACGTGTAGAGGATCAGGCGGGCAGCCCACCGCTCCCGCAAATAGTCGATACACCGATAGCAGATACCGCAAGGCGACGACGGTACGGCGACGACGATGATGATGATGAGCCTAAAACACACAAGGTTCCGCCCCAATAATTCAACTACCCCATTTCTTTGCGAAGCCCATTCATGCAAGAATTTCAAGTTCGAGTGGCGCATTCCGACCCAAATGCCTAATTAGAAATTGCTTCACTCGCTCCCCGCGAGTCAGCTTGAACCCAAAGCTTCATTACGGAGAATTTCAATCCCATATAACATTTACACACGAAATACAATTGATAACCCATTCCCACAGATTTACTTCAGACTTTTAGAGGTATAAATCCCTTATGCTCAAACGGATGACCCAATTCCCATTCAGATTACACAATCAAATACCCCACGTGGTAAAAATAATATGGCGGCGGCAATAATCACCTCAGTTCCCAGGCTGTGGTGAAATCCTCAATAATCCCGTCTTAGCCAGCGGAAAACTCCACTTCCCTCCTCGTGTGACCAACTGCTACAGAGTTGACACGGAGCAAATTCCACCAGGGCGACCAGACTCCGCCCGCCAGCCGCACCATGCAGCTCCCGCTTAGCGACACCAGGGATGTGCGTCCGCTCCCTCCGTCCAGGGCCGACCCAATGCATCTGCCTAGACCAACGCCACCCAGCTCAGGCGTCCCTTTCTCACGTGATCATTAACCAATCACCAATAGGAAATTTCCCGCCTCTCCTATTCTTCCCCAATCACTAATTGACAAAAGGACGCTATAAGGTACCCCCCTGTCGGCGATCGTGTAAGCCCTGTAGATTCAACTCATACCCCCTTCTCGGAGACCCTCCTCCCCCTCGGGTTCACTCCGGGGCGAAACTATGACACTCCAACATCGGCAGCCACGCCTACAGCGGCAAACGTGCGAGCACGGACATAGAGAAAAATCACACACTATCTATATACAAAGGGGATGAATAACCCACATCACCCTTCTTTGTCGCCCATCATGCGACAAGCCTTCCCGCTTAAGCACGAACCACACGGTTCGCACCTACAAAAACTACTCACCAATACGTGCCCACCCGTAATATGAAAGGACCCTCCCCACATCCATCGACGTTTTCTCCCAAGTTCGTAATCTATTTTATTACTCGAGCAGGATGGTTTAGATTGTAGCGGTGGCGGGCAACACCCGCCCTCAACAGGTAGGGGTGCCTCGCCTTACCGCAGTCAATCTCTCGCTTGGGAATGACCCAATCACATCAAACAAACTCTACTCCCATACCCCGGGTAACAGGATTGGACTTTTCTCATAGGAGTCTACCACTTCAACAAGCATTCCTTGCAAAAATCCACTCAAGAATCCACTAACATAAAAGGAGGAGGACACCGAGCAAATCTGCAGCTGGGAAGAGAGAACAGGTAGACGCTTGCGCGCCTCAACGTCGTGCCTCCGGCAAGCCGAGACACGCCGCCCCGCAGACTTCCAGACTACACAAGAGTCAGCTCCTCACATCCCCCTGGCATTCGTACTCGCTAAGAACACTGCGTCCCCACACACACCTTCGGAATAAGAAAGGGCGACCTCATATCAGGTCTAACTAACCCCTGCAGACCCTTACAGTGATAGCGAAGTACACGTCGCCTTTTACAAGTTCTCACGTACAACACACACACGACTTGCACGCTTTACGCCAAACTCACAACAACTCAATATACCACAGACTAAACAGTCTTCCTCGCAACACTCCTCTTAACGAGATAGCCCACCCCTCGGGCTTATCTCTAACCCAAGTTCCTTTTTAGTCACTAAGCAGCCTAATCCCCTGGGCCAACGGTCTAACGCCACATCCCCGCGGTCATAACACAAAGTCTGGTCCCCAAATACGATAGCTCTACCCAGAGTCTATCTCGCACAGTCACATCCCGGTTTGTCGCATCCAGTGGGTTTGGAATACTGGGTCACGCCCAAGTATCCACGTGGTGGCCCGGCAGAGCACACCACAAGTGATCGCAGTCACTTCTCCCACCCCCCTAACCATCAGGCCCACCACGGGGTGTAACGTTCGACATGCAAACCAAGTAACCCCCCGTGGTGTCCTCATTGCATAACTTGCAATCAACGGCCGGGTATCCTCCCGTGGGTGGCCAACCACGAGAGGAGCCAGCATTAAACTCTTCCCCTCCGCCTCTGATAGGCACCACACGTTGCGCGGCAACGACAGGACAACCGTGTCCTCGCCTTTGACAGGCTACGAGAGTTGCGGCGACAACGTCAGGACAACACATGTCCTCGCCTCTGATAGGCACCACACGCTGCGCGGCAACGACAGGACAACCGTGTCCTCGCCTTTGACAGGCTACAAGAGTGTTGCTGCGGCAACGTCGCCTCTGATAGGCTCCACACGCTGCGCGGCAACGACAGGACAACCGTGTCCTCGCCTTTGACAGGCTACAAGAGTGTTGCTGCGGCAACGTCGCCTCTGATAGGCTCCACACGCTGCGCGGCAACGACAGGACAACCGTGTCCTCGCCTTTGACAGGCTACAAGAGTGTTGCTGCGGCAACGTCGCCTCTGATAGGCTCCACACGCTGCGCGGCAACGACAGGACAACCGTGTCCTCGCCTTTGACAGGCTACAGAAGTGTTGCGGCGGCAACGTCGCCTCTGAAAGGCACCACACGCTGCGCGGCAACGACAGGACAACCGTGTCCTCGCCTTTGACAGGCTACAAGAGTTGCGGCGACAACGTCAGGACAACAAGTGTCCTCGCTTCTGGTACCAGAATTCTCTTACGTTACTTTAGCTACGAGTAACAATGACTGCTGCCGCAGCCATTCACCCTGACCTATCCGAGGACAGTAAAATGTCGCGAGCATTTTATCGTTACTTTATCCCCTGAGTAACAATGACTGATACTGCAGTCATTAACACTGACCTATCCGAGGACAGTAAATGTCGCTTGGAAGCGAACATTTTTCGTTACTTTATCCCCTGAGTAACAATGACTGATACTGCAGTCATTAATATCCCTCGAGCGTGCATGCGCTCGCCTTAGCAGGTAAGTCGGGCCACCTTACCCACCTCCACAGGGAAATCAGGCAAGTCTCACCCAGACTGCACTGACACCCGTACTCCCCTAGGAAGCACAAAACATACGGCCTCCCCTCCCTGACTTGCAACACCCACGTCGCATTCGCTCAGTCAGGCTCGCTCTCACTCACACCAAGCAAGAGCGTTGGGACACCTTGCATCCTCCATGGGGACCTGAGGTGTGCACCCCTCAGATTCCCGGAGAAACACAAGACGCCCAATCCTTCTCATACACACCCCAGGTGACAGTAGTCCACTCATGCCGATACACTCTCAGATACACCGCACTACTTCACCCCAAAAGATCTAGAGATATCCTCCCGGCCCAAATTCCAATCACCCAACACAAGGTGAATAGAAGGTAAATCTCCGTTTTCCCTACAAAACGCATTCCCCAAAAATAGCGGCTACGGTTGCCCCACTAAGACAACTCCACCTTATGCAGTCAGACCACACTAGACCCGCACTGCATATATACACACACAGCACTCTTGCCTTAGCATACCCAACTAAGTCAACAAGAGTCAACCTGAAACTGAAAAGCAATAGCAAACCACTAGCAATACCATGCTAGGCAATCAAGGGATGCAACCCAAATGCAATACAAATCCAAAAAATACAAAGTCCACTCCCACTTCTTGTTCTACCTGGAACAATAACACTACCACTAAACACAACCAATTAAAATAAACCACCTCTACTAGTGAACTGTCCCTAGACAGCTCCTGTTCACTAGTACAAGCAAAATTAAGCTATCTTAATGGAGGAAACTCTGCTCAGAGGGCACCTCCTCCCTCTCCCAGACTCTATCTGGACACTCCCTAGCAAGGTGTTCATAGGAATTGCAGATATAGCACCTTTTATCCCCCTGGGACTCTTTCTTCTTCTTCTTACATCCCTTTCCAGTCACCCTCTGACATTCCCTCTCACGTCGGGCTCTCTCTTCAAATTCTCTAACCAGAAGCTGCTTCCGAAATTCGCATACTTCTCTTTCCCTCAACAGTCTCTCTTCATACAGGCTTCTTTCTCTCTCCTGCCTGACCTCATACTCCCACTTCCTCCTTTCTCGCTCTTCCTCGCGCTCCTTCTGCCTCTCAGTCCATTCTCGTTGCTCTCTCTCCTCCTTCTCCTTCCGATCTATCTTATAGATTTCCCAATCAAACCCCATTTGAACTGCTTCGGCCTTCTCCCGAGCTAACTGTCGGGCTACAAAATCGGGAACATCGGAAGACTCTACCCCCAGCTCTACGGCTAGCGAGGTTAATCTAGCAATCGCCTCCTCTCTGGGCTCAGCGCTAGACGCCATGGTCCTACCCGAATGTGAAACACCACAATAACTAACCACGTCACACTGGGTAGACCTATGGAGAGAATACAACAAAGCAATGGCACAAAATACTAAATCAAACAACCTCTCATCAGTGGTCCAGTGTTCCCCCAAGGTGTGGATGGTTCGACAAAATGTGATAATTTTTCTTAAAAATTATAAAATTAGACAGATATCCTGGAACAGGCTCGCCATTGTCGCGATTTTGCTTATCTAAACTTTCGGAAGTTAAAGGGGCCTTCCCAGAGAACGATGTAATCGTCTCCGGGAGATGTAACCCTGATAAACAAAAATGGTTTACAACTAAACCGACCTCCACTCCTTGGGGTGACACCACAACAACAAACAAAAATTTAACTTCCAATAAAGTACGGACCACTGAATCAAGTTGAAAACAAATACAAGTTTATTCAAGACTAACAGGTTTCTCAAGCGGAGGAGACCGCCGAAGAAAAGTAGGTTGAACAAAATGTAACAAAAAAAATAAAGGAATAAACAAAGCAGGGGAAATCAGGTCAACAAGCAGGAGACACTCTCCCACTCCTGAAAAGATTCGGAAAAAGAAAACAACAACAACAGTGGCAGCAAAGAATAGGGAAACAAACAACAATAATCCCAAACCTTATCTCAAACTAAACGCCTAAGTCACCGGTGACTAGGGTTTACTATAAGGTACAAAAAATCAATCTCCCAATCCGGCTCTTTCTTTCACCATTCCCCGGGAAACTGAAATAAATTCAATTACACGTTGCTGCCGCAGTCCCATACACAAAGTTCACCAAAAAGGCATTGACAACAACAAAGTCCCAAAACTTTCCCCTCAACAGGAAAAACCAACAATACCACAGCACAGGCAGAATGTCAACAAAGCGCCTCCCTCTCCTTGCACTCACCACCGCGCAGAGAGATCAGGTGCACGCTAGCGAATACCCCTCCGCCGCATACCGTGGCTACCCCCAAACCCCCTAAGATGGCGGCGTTTCCGCCGCACGCCACACAGTCGAATATAAACGAAGCGACCTCGCTCCGCTTCACGCACGCCTAAGCAATCACCTTTTCTCAGTCCAACCTGAAAAGAAAGGTGTAGTCTCCAAACACTCCTTAACCAGTCACTATCCCTAGACACAGTTTCCAGAAGTCTCAAAGAACTTTCAATCCACCGACGCACGCGTGGCGTCAAACCGGTGTCCAGGCAAACTCGACTCCTTCCCATGAAACAAGTCTTTCCCCCTCTTGTCTATCATGAGATTCACCCTGACTTACAAATGTCACACCCAATTTTCCAAGTCAGCAATTTAGTTTAGAAGAAGATTTCTAAGCTACGGCAGAATACCAAAGTCAGAGTTAGAGTGACCAATACCATTCTACAGAGAATCATTTGACGAATCACTCTTCCTCTCGTCGCATAGTCTACCCTGCGACAATATGGCTGCGTTAGTACACCGCTTCACTATGAATGCACACGCTAGCGTTCTTTCTCCCCACCCTTCTGCCTCTGACACAAACTTTCCTAAGTGTTCAAGCCGCACCGTGCGGGCTTTCTCTCCCCCCACTTTTCCTAAGTGGATTTCGTTAGACTTCTACTACCAGTCCCAACCTGTCTTAACGAAATTACGGTTAACCGATTACAAATCGAGAAAACGATACTTGCACAGCCGTCTGAACCGAACGGCTCGACGAAAACGCCCAGGCGCTTCCGACGTTGCCCCCAGCCTCGTACAGGTCACTCCTGACCCGCACAGCATTCCCTCGGAGACATCCAACCCCTCGAGTCCCACTCGCGTGGATCGAGAAGACAGTACTGCGGGGCTCCACCAAGAAGACGCAGCACTCGTGGAATTCCGTAGACACGAAAATACCAAACGGGAAACGTGGACCAAAAGACGTGTAGAGGATCCGGCGAGCAGCCACCGCTCCCGCAAGTAGTCGATACACCGATAGCAGATACCGCAAGGCGACGACGGTACGGCGACGACGATGATGATGATGATGAGCCTAAAACACACAAGGTTCCGCCCCAATAATTCAACTACCCCATTTCTTTGCGAAGCCCATTCATGCAAGAATTTCAAGTTTGAGTGGCATATTCCGACCCAAATGCCCAACCAGAAATTGCTTCACTCGCTCCCCGCGAGTCAGCTTGAACTCAACGCTTCATTACTGAGAATTTCGATCCCATATAACATTTACACTCGAAATACAATTGATAAACCATTCCCACAGATTTACTTCAGACTTTTAGAGGTATAAATCCCTTATGCTCAGACGGATGACCCCATCCCCATTCAGATTACACAATCAAACACCCCACGTGGTAAAATAATATGGCGGCGGCAATAATCACCTCAGTTCCCAGGCTGTGGTGAAATCCTCAATAATCCCGTCTTAGCCAGCGGAAAACTCCACTTCCCTCCTCGTGTGACCAACTGCTACAGAGTTGGCACGGAGCAAATTCCACCAGAGCGACCAACTTCGCTCATGAGCTACACCGCGCAGCTCCCGCGTTAGCGACACCAGGGATGTGCGTCCGCTCCCTCCGTCCAGGGCCGACCCGATGCATCTGCCTAGACCAACGCCACCCAGCTCAGGCGTCCCTTTCTCACGTGATCATTAACCAATCACTAATAGGAAATTTCCCGCCTCTCCTATTCTTCCCCAATCACTAATTGACAAAAGGACGCTATAAGGTACCCCCCTGTCGGCGATCGTGTAAGCCCTGTAGATTCAACTCATACCCCCTCCTCGGAGACCCTCCTCCCCCTCGGGTTCACTCTGGGGCGAAACTATGACACTCCAACATCGGCAGCCACGCCTACAGCGGCAAGCGTGCGAATACAGACATAGAGAAAAATCACACACTATCTATATACAAAGGGGATGAATAACCCACATCACCCTTCTTTGTCGCCCATCATGCGACATAGGGTGACCGGATTTGTCCCCCTTGTGTGGGTTTCGATCCCAGGTGGTGGTATTTGGGGGATCGCTATGCTCTTGCGAGGGCATTCTTTTATTTTGTCAATGTGTTTGTGAATAAACTTTAATTTGTTTATTTATTCCCTGATTCAGTGGTCTTTATTCATATGTGTTTTGGCATGCTTCGTGTTTGTGGTGTCCCCCCAAGGAGTGGTGGTCGAGTTTAGGTTGTAAACTCATCATTTATCTAAAGGTCTCTCCCCTCAAGGGCGACTATGTCGTCTCTCTGAGGATGAACCCATCTCTACCTTGTTAGATCATGCTATGATTGGTGATAGCAATCTTTCAGCCTCTGCTTGGATTGTTTCAAAAAACATGTTTCATTACCAGGTCCACCATTCAGCCATACATAACCAAAACCAAACCTATACAGTTTTCAAGGGGTCATGTCCAGTTCATCTTTTGTGCAATGTTAGAGTTGTTTAGCATAACATAAACTTGTTTTGGGAGCCTGTTTGAATTCATTTTAGACAATCTAAGCCAATACTTGACTGCTCTCACAATGCTCATGATAGACATGGGTACCTGCCCATGTGTCTGTTAACCATTTGATTAGGAGTTGGGATGTCCAATCCAAGGATCTTTTTACATGCAAATGTATGTACAGCAGAACGCTGATATAGCAACCAACCCTGGCCAAATAAATTTTTTTCTTTATAACAGTAAATCTTTATATCTGTCAGCTGTCATAATTATAAAATGAAAGAAACATGAATCACAGAAAATATAAGCGTTCATTATATCCGATAATTTGTTTACAAGCATGTTCTACTGTACTTTTTCAATTCCATCAACACATCCCAATCCCCATGTTTCTGCCCCATATAGTAGAGTGGGCTGAACTTGTGAATCAAAAAGTTGGAAATATACAGTCATATCGGTAGAGCGCAAGCTCCAAATTTTGTTTACCCTTTGTGACCAAGTCATCTCTACAGACTCCCATCAGTAATTCTGGTTGAGAATGTGACACCTAGATATTTATACTTGTTCACAACCTCCAAACTTTTCTTGTTAAGAAACCACTTCTTCTGCTAGATATCCCCCCTACCTGAACATTGTAAAAAGAATTATCGGTGTTAACCTTTAAATTTAGTGATCTGGATATGTAAGCAAGGTTGTCAGGCTATTTATGTAGACCAATTGGGGTTGTGGAGAGGAGGATAACATTATCTGTGAACAAAAGAAGAAAAAAATATTTTCTGGTAGGCAAAAGTTGGATACTGTGTTTGCCATTTCTTCGGATGTAGAGAGCAACAGTGTTCATAAATAGGGAGAATATTATTGGGGACTCTTTGGCCCCTTGCTTTATGCCAACAGGGCATCTTAAGAATTCATGGATGATGTTGGTCTGACATTGTTCTGACGTTGTTCCATCTGACACAGGATTCCACCTGAGCATACATAGCTTTTATCATACCCATACATTTTGTTAAGAGCTCTATGTCGCGTTTTTGCTTATCTTAACTTGGATAGTTGGAGGTTCCTTCCCAGAGAGCGATATAATCGTCTAAGGGAGAGGTAACCCACGATAAACAAAGTAGTTTACAAGCTAAACTAAACCTCCACTCCTTGGGGGGACACCACAAACATCAGGAAATGTCAAGAACTCAAATGACTACAGACCACTGAATCAAGTTTTAAAAATTAACAATAAGTTTATTCAACAACTGAGAACTCTTCCTAGTGGCACAGGACCGCAAAGGAAGGTAGGCAGGTGATAAAGCACAAGGAAAAGAAAACCAAAACAAAGGGGACAGGCAGCGGGCAAGGTGGTACACTTCCGCTTCCTGTCGGGATCAAAACAAACAACAACAACAACAATCCCCAGAAAGGAAATGAGAAACAATTAAAAAATAATCAATACCCTTACATAAGGTCAACGCCTAAGTCACCGGTGACTAGGGTGATAATCAGGGTACAAAAAAAACAATCTCCAACTTTCCTCTTCCTTTCATCATTTCACCAGAAACTGGAATAAAAATCCACAAACAGCTCTAGCACAAAAATCCACGACTCTTTCAACCACTCGTTCTGACGAGCATCTTCAGAACAGTGACAATCTCCACAAGAAATAGAAGTGAAACAACTCGCACTACAATGACAACAAGTCTCACTCACTTCCATTCATAACAGCCCTCACAGCTTTACTAAAAGCATTTAACGAACCCCTGTTAAATAGGCTTATCCCCAAACTTCTCCCAAATTCCCGATTCCAAAATACTATCTCCCTTCAGAAGATTTACTAGAACTTTCCCACAACTCAGTGAAATGAAGTTACTCCAACTAACTTCCATACAGCCACGCACCACCGTCGCTGCATACCAATGAAGCCTCTACCCCTTCTCTGGCTCCTCCCCCTTTCCCCCTCTAGCGGTGACACACTTCCGCCCAAACCTGAACGGTGAAAGGTAAACAAAGCAGACTCCGCTCCACACGCAACTACTCGTTCGCGCAAGCCAATCCTCGCCCGACAAACTCACATGAAACCACTCACACGAGTAACAACCAATGTCGGCGCTAACAACAAGCAAGGAAATAAATGAAAAGGATTACGCTTACCCTTTTCGTCGCCCGGACACTCTCCCGGTCCAGAACATTCCAATCTCCGCGTGACTTTCCTCGGTGCACGCTATCAGAACTATACAGGCGATAAACACAACCAATCTCACAGAAATCCCAGAGCGACTCTTACCCTCTTCCACACTTTCAGTCCACCTGAAAAGAAGAAATTGTTCCAACCCACACTTGAACAATTCACTGGAGATAAAACACAGTCTCTCCTGGAAGTCCCTGGTAATACTCTCATAGACAGACGCACGCCCAGCGTCTCCGGTGTCGCTTAAGACAAGTAGACCCCTCTACAATTTAGGTCCCTCCCCTCTTGTCCCGTCGTGAGATTAACACTGACCTGCAAGCACCTAGCTTGTCCCCCAAAGTCAGTTCAAGTTCAGAAAGTCAATTCTAAACCTCGGCAGATACCCCCACAGTTATCTGAGCCAGTGTGATAAATGTCATCCTACGAAAGAACCAAGTCATGAATCACACTCTCCCCGTTGCATGCCACACCTGCAACAAACAGCTGCGCTTCTACACTGCCTGAGCAAAATGTATACGCTAGCACTTTCCACCTCTCTGCCTCTGATCAACCTCCCTCTAATGATCAGGCCGCCCGTGCGGACTTCACACCTAACCCAAGGTGTATTTCGTTAGACCTTTAACCATTAGTTCCAGACCAGTCCTAACGAAATCGTAGCCACCAAGCTACTAACGAAGATTTATACTTGCACGACCGTAGGAACCAATACAGTCAGACGAAGCGCTCCCATGCGCTTCCAGCGTCGCTCTCAGCCTCGCACCTGGACCCCCGTCGGCGCAGCTTCCCTCAGAGACGACGGCGTACCTCGAGATCCACCCGTGCGGACTCGACGTGACGATACTGCAGAGCTTCACCAGTAGCAGTCGCAGCACCCGTAGGATTACGTAGGAACGAAGGTACGAGTAGGTAGGTAGACCGGTAGACCAGTAGATACGCAGAGAATCAGGCAGGCAGGCCAGAGGCCCAGCGAGCAACCCAGTACATAGATAGCAGCGTAGAGCAGAGCAGCCTGAAACACACAACCGTTTTGCCCCAATAAGCAAACTACCCTTTCCCCTTTTAGTCTACTCATACGAAATTCAATGTTTAAGCGGTGCATCCCAATCCCGATGCCCAGTTGAACGCTTTACCCGCTCCCGGCGAGAAAGTTTGAATTAACGCTTTATTACTCACAAAGTGAACCCATAAATCATTTCCACATGGAGACAGTTACTCGTCCCAGTCATTCCCCATAGATTTACTTCAGACTTAGAGGTACGAATCACCCATGCCCAAACGGATGACCTATTTCCCGCCCAAATCAAACAGTCAAACACCCCACGCGGCGAAAGCAATATGGCGAGACAGCAATAATCACCTCAGTCGTCAGGCCGTGGTTTGGTCCACAGAAACTTCATCCTAGTCACCAGGAAGACCCTTCCTCCACTCTCACGTGCCCAACTCCCAACCTGAGTTGACACAGAGAGATTTCGCCAAGCGACCGACTTCGCTTGCAAGCTGCCCGCGCAGCTTAACCGTTAGCAGCATAGACAATGCACGCTCAACCTTCCCATCCGACCGACGGAATTGAACTGATCACATAGACGCTATCGAGCCCTCGCGTCGCTTCTCCCACGTGATTACCTACCAATCGGTAATGAGAATTTTCCCGCCTCTAGTGTTTTCTCCAATCATCACTAGACAAAGTTCGCGGGCTCTCAGCCCGTGTTGGAGAACATGTGAACCCCGTAGTATAACGCTATACCCCCTTCGAGAGACCCCCAGGCCCCCCCTGGAGTGACGCAATATCCCCTCGCCACACGACAGCTCCGCCGCAATGCGCCAAACCGTTCGAACGCAAATACGGAGTAGATTCACATACAGACAGAAGCGGTATCGCCTAATAACATTACATCACACTTTCGTCGTGCATCACGCGACACTCTATATCCTTCAGGGCTCTCCATAGCTGCTGTCTGTCTACCGAATCAAAAGCCTTTTTGAAGTTCAAGAAGGCTATGTAAAGCTTTCCTTGATGATCCCCATATACATGTCTGAGTATCAATTCATAGAATGTATATGTTCAATAGTAAAGTGGTTCGTTCTGAATCCTGCCTGTTCAAGACAAAATTGTAGTTTGCCTCTGCCCAAATATGCAAGCCCCTTGTAAGTATAGAGGAGATGATTTTGCTTAGAGCACTAAGCAAGGATATCCTTCAATAGTTGTTTGGGTCAAGCCTTGAACCTTTATTGTGTGTAAAGTATTGCCATTCAAAAAGGGCATTGAAGAGTTTTCTCAAGTAGGGACCTATCTGGTTACCAATGATTGTGAGGCATTCTCCTTGTATTTCATCCAGCCCTGGAGATATCTCTGATTGGATTTGATCTATTGGAGTCATGACTTCTCTTGCTGTAATGGGTTCATCTAGTGTATCATTGAAAATGGCTTCATGACAATTCTATCTTTCAACAGTCTTCACGGAGTTTTGATCTGGGTTCAACTGGAAGAGTGTCTCAAAGTGGTTTTTCCAAATTTGTATATCAATGTCTATCGGAGGGGTTGGCTTACAAGTTGCCTTTTGAAAAAGAAACCAGAATTAGTGAGAATCATTTAAACTGTCCATGAGTGCTATCCTAGAAGCTCTGAAAAAATCTCTCATCTTCATACAGACTGTACTTTTGTACAAGTTTCTAGCTTGGGAATATTTGTCTTTGTTTATTGGAGTCTTAGTTTTTAGGGAGGCTCCTAGAGCTGCCAGTTTTGAGTTCTGGCTTCTAAATCATGCCAAACTGATTTATTCTCAGGTAAAGGAAAAGCATTGATGAGAACGTCTTTCCTCATGCATTCGGCACAGGCTAGAAGGGCAGAAGTCATTTAACTGAGGAATGCTTCTACTGAGATGTCAATTTCTTTTGTTGTGAGTTCTAGCTGTCATTCAAAGGTTGGCCTTTGAGTATTTCAGTAGAATTCATAAGCTTTTTTACTATCCCATTTTTGTTGTTGAGATATAGCTTACGTGATTTAACTGACTTTGACCCAATTGTTATATCCAGAGGCATATGATTACTTTCTATCCTGCCTGCAACAACCATTTCTATAGTACATTTTGTGTAATTTCCTGCAATCATGCAATAATCTATAACACAATCTCCATGAGTGGAGGTGTATGTATGTTGACCATCTTTGCCGCCAACTGTGTGTCCATTAACGCTGGTTATCTAATGTATGAGACAAAGATTTTTTAGCACGTTACCAAAGCAGTTCACCACACAATCCAGAGACACACAAAGTGAAGGACAAGCTGAGTCAACGTTTGACAGTTCATCTTCCTCATCCATTTCCTCACTCACATCCTGGGTGTCCCATTTACCAATGCAGGCATTCAAATCTCCAAAGACCATCAGTGCTGATTCTGGGAAGGTTTCCTAAAGTTGAAGAATTGCTTCTTCTAATAATAATAATAATAATACAGACTATTTCTAACGCACATACCTTCCCTAATAGGCAAGCTCATGGCGTGTACAATGATGAAGTCTACACTCATACAAAGCATTCTAACACTCGCACACTGTACAATTGAAATAAAAAGAAAAATTAAATACAATACAATTAATTAAGTAGCAGGCAAAACACGAAACATAAAAGAGGCGCCTTCACTGCTCGTCAGGAAAGACTGACCGGAACAGGTGTGTCTTGAGGGAGGTTTTGAACTGGGACATGGAATTAGAGTGACGGACAGGGAAAGGTAGGCTATTCCATGTTACAGGGCCGATGTAGGAAAAAGCTCGCTGTCCTTGGGTTTTCTTTTTGCGACGGGGGACATTTAACGTTTTAGTGTCTGCAGCTGAACGGTTATTTCTAGCGGGGGTGTAGACAGTGAGAATTTCTTTGAGTGCGTGTGGTGCAGTTTGATTGAAGAAGTTGAAACACATAATGGCTAGCTTATACTCTATCCTCTGAGCGACGGGGAGCCAATGCAGTGCACGAAGGAGTTTGGATGTGGGAGTTCTCTTGGGACATCTAAAGATTAATCTAGCAGCAGTGTTTTGGACTTTTTGCAGTTTGTTTAGCAGAGTGCCAGGAATGCCGGCAAGAAGAGAATTTCCATAATCAAGACGGGACAGAACAAGGGAAGTGACAAGGGTTTGAGTGGCCTGTTGTGAAAGATAGTGACGAATAGTGCCAATTTTCCTTAACTCGTAGTAAGCTAACTGGCAAGCTTTGTTCACATGAACTCTCATAGAAAGATCATCATCGAACATGACACCTAAGTTCCTAACAGACTTTGAGAATTCTATCTCACTCTGACCTATGGTTAGTTTCAGGGCCTGATCGAATTCGCCTCTACCGCCAACCAGGAGAGCTTCAGTCTTTGAATCATTAAGTTTGAGTTTGTTCTGTGTCATCCACTGTTTCACATCAGAAATACAAAGTTCACTTGCAGAGAGAAGAAGTTGGATTTGACTGGGATGAGTGGAGTTGTAGAGTTGCGTGTCATCAGCAAATTCACTGTGAGAGAATGAATGACTGTCAATTACGTTGGAAAGTGGTTGGGTGTACAGTAGAAACAGCAGAGGACCCAGAACCGAGCCCTGTGGGACTCCGTATTTTAGCGGGGCAGGATCAGAAGCAATACCCTGGATCAAAACAGTCTGCCTACGTTCTGAGATATATGATTTCAGGAAGGAGAGTGCTGTGTTGTCAATGCCAAAAACATGTCTTCTAACAGAGACAGGTTACAGAATGGATCCCATTGCCCATAATACAGTGAATCACTAGGGGAAATGTACACAACAATGAAGATGATGCTGCCAGATCGTGCATTAGTTATCTAAAATGCCAGAAGGTTGTCATAACTGACTGTTATTTGTGTAGTGATAGGTGCCACACTTTATTTCACAAGTACAATCACTCCACCCGATCTGCGACCTTGGTTGAAGAGTTTGATCGCTGAGAACTGGATTACCTTGTATTCCTCAAAATGTGAACCAAAAGTGAAGGAGTCTGCTCTGAAAGTTTCTAAAAGACAGCACACTTCAAACCACGACAGATAGGCCATGAAGCCTGGTTTGCATAGTTTGGATGCCATACCGTCAATATTCCAGCACACCGTTTTAGCGCTGCTAAATCTTATTGGAGTCATCACACTCCTGGATTTTTGGGGAAGTGCATCACATGTTGACACATGCTTTCCGTACTGATCTTCATGTGCCATTCTGTCAACTCCCAGAAGGGTTTGGAGTTGCTTGTGTTGAAGAACTCCTCATATGATGCAATTGCCCCTCCCACACAGAAGTGTGGCTCGAAATGTGCACTCGGTTGTTGCTTCAGGGTGAGTAATTGTCATGCTGTGGAGCTGCCTGTACTTGACCCACATGTCCTCCTTCACCTTCTCTTGAGTCTTAACTACTTCTCAGACTCTGATTCAGAGTGATCTGTTTCTGTTTGGAGACCCTACCTACAGTTGTCTTTGTGGCTGTGGCATGTCTTGAATCACTCCTGAGGGGAATCTCTTCAGGAATTTGGATTGGGACTTGTGTCTTCAAAGGGGCATCTGAGACAGAAGCATCTGCAATCACGTCTTGCTGCAGATGTGTATATTCTTCTAAATGCATGGAGCGAGATGGCTGGGTCGTCACCTGTCTCCCAGGCTGATATGCAGGTTTGTCTTCTTCAGAGCTAGTTGTCTGCAACTGATTATCTTATTTCAAAAAATCGCTGGCTGCCAATCACACTCATAATCGATGAGCCTTGCACAGTCTCATCTGCAGACACAGCCGACTGTGTCTTTGTGTGGACTTCCTTTTAACACATCATAGCGGAATAGGGCTGCAAGCGAGTCTCCAGTGCATCATTCGATGCACATGCCACACCACTGCACTCATCAGTTCCTTTTCTCTCAGGAGAGGCAACGTATTCATTGACAATGATGTATTCTGTTGATGACTGCCTATTGGCCTGCACAGGCTCTTGCGACGTGCAACGATCTGGGCTTCCATCCACAATCTTGCCTTTGCTATTCGCATGGCCTCTGCCAATTGGTGAATGCATACGCCAGAAAAACATCTTCCGATCGTTCCCATCATGATAGTTTGAATCTTCAGTAGGATGGAATCCATTCTGTTAATTCAGCTCCCATACCTGTTTGACACCTTTGTTCCCTGTAGGGCCCCTGTATGTCATATGAGGCCCACACTGACTGGAATATATCTTTGTTTGGTAACGAGGATGATTTGGATGTTTATCATGCTTGATGACACGTGTCTATCCAGGTACCCGCATGTTGTCGTTTCTATATCAGGATTGGTCTGGTCTCTGCTTGTGTGCTCTCACGTCCTGTTGAACTGTGGCGTTTTGTGGGTTCATCTCAAAGTGAATTATGTTGTTTTTGTGATAGACCCTCTTTCCCTGCTTGCAGAGTTCTTGAAACGTTGTGACCTGCCTCGTAGTAAGCTCTACGGCATCTTGTATCCCCTTCCTCCTGAAAGGTTTGCAAACACTTCTAAGAAGTTGCAGTCTATCAGCCTATCAGCCCATATGGTCAGTTCCACAAGGATGAGCCTATAAGTCTCAACATTCTCCCTGCACATACATTTAGGCTCTCAGTCGCTGCACTCTGACAATATCTTTTTCGGTCCATTAGAACTCAAGGAGAATCTCGCGGCAGACCCGCAAAACTGACTGGGGGAAGTCCCAGTAGAACTCCTGCAGGGCCTTCATGTAATCCAAACAACCTGACACTGTTATTCCTCCTGGAGGCCAATTCAAGATGTTCAAGTTGCCCTTCCTGCTGTGTCAACTTATTCTGCATTTCGACATGCATATTGTTGATGTGATATTTTAACCCCTTGATCTGCTTCTGGAGTGTTGTGTTTCGTTGGGATATCTGGGCGCATTGAACCCTGCAGCATTCTTGGGTTTCAGAGAGAAGGTTACTCAAAATCTTTTGCTGAATTCTTAATCTCCCTAGCTTTGCCATCAAGACCATGTGCAGCTCCAAAACAGATGTCTACCGCTGCATGTGAAGATGGTTGATTTGGTGGAAGACAATCCTCCTGTGCTTCCCAAGCTCCATTCTGAATGGGAGATACAGCTGTCACATCACCATGTTGCTCAGGACCGGGGTTGTGTTCCACATTGCCTCATAGCAGATTCAGATCAGAGAGGTCATGCAGTGTTGTTGTATCCCCGGCTCACTTGC